>VZSC01009083.1:932406-945327 GCA_013398225.1 Steatornis caripensis
CTCCAAACCCTCTATTTTATATCAAATGTTTCTGAAGAGATCACTTAAAATCAATTAATACTGACACATTGAAATACTAAAAAGCAGGGACAACAAAAAGAAAAGTATTACTTGAATTAACTTTCAGATAATCCTGAAATGTGTAAGAATGTAAAGTCAAATCTGGAAAGCATTTATAAAAAAAAGGCGGGAGATATTTGAAAAAAAATCATATTTCTCCTATTGGTCTTTAAAAAATAATCTTTTGAATAAGATTTCCTACAGTTTTAATCAAATAACCAAAGCTAATATAAATACAAAGAAAAAAGGTCAAAGACAATTTAAAAACCATCCCGTGGAAGGACAAAAGCTTTCTGTTTGGTTTTACTTTCGCAGAGAAAAACTACATTCAATTCAGCCAAGCACTTGCTTGACTTGAAAACATGCATTTTCAAAAATTTTGTGGTTCTGGCTCAATCCCACAAAAGAGGAAAACTTCAAAGTTGAGGATCAAGCCTCCAATATTTGGTCACAATACGGCACAGTTGAGTAAAATTAAGGATGGTAACCCGTTGTGATAGACAGTTGGGGGGGCGATCTCTGACCCTGGATTTCCTTTCTTTTGCTCATTGAATCATAACAAATCCCAAACATAGTCAGGTGAATTTCTTTTGCTGTTATGATAATATGTCTTTGCTTTTTATTTTGGAAGCAAATAAATTCTAGAATGTCTGCACATGTGTATTGGTAATAAAATATTTTATACCTCTAAGATAGATATGAAACTTGACTCCCCTTTCCTGGTGACCTGGTCTCTGTTCTTTGTGTCTACAGGTCCTTGCAAGCACCCTTTTTTACCGTTGGCCAACACAGGAACATGATCGTAATATCCACTGACATACATTACAGTAGTATGTTGTTCTACCTCTAATGGGCTTGTTATATGAGAAAATGCAAGGTCCATACGTGGAAACATCTTTAATAAATGCATTGATAGAGCTTGGGAAAGCGGGCAATGTTTTGGGCTCAGAGCCAGTAACGTTTAGCGCAGTTTTCTGTAGCAAGGCAAGTCAATGGATATGCAGAAAAGAGTGTTTGAGGGAAAAAAATCACATGTGTTGCTACATCCTATAGGTTAAAAATTTTCCATCGCCATCTGTTCCTTAAAGGGAAAATTGGATTTTGTGAGAATATTTTTTCCACAAAAAAGTGTCTGCTTTCTGTGGAAAATTAGAGCTATTCATCAGAAAGCCAAACACCTGCAAACCAAATATTTCTGGCTGAAAGTATTGATTTGGAGTGCTGCTGCCACATCTCTTGGGAGGATGGCGATTTGGTGCTTCATTTCCACACTCTTTGTGAGGGGGCTCACAACTGCCTGACGTGGCTGAGCTCAACTAGGGACAGGAGCTCGTGCAGCCAAACGGCTGCAGCACGTGGCAGCGATGCTGCCTGCGAAGCAGACTTCGGATGTGAGCTGATTTATCCCTCCGCTCCTCCTGCAAGGCTAGGGCCTGAGCGCAAGCAAGCCGGGGCAGTAGGGATGCTCAGGGAGCTTTTGCTGAAAACGAGCTCCAGGATCGGGCTTAGCAGGATGCTGATTCTGATACAGCACCATAGAGAACAACAAGGTCTTCAAGCAGCTAAATCTACCATTTGCATGGCTAGAGAAGTGTTCCTGACTGGGACATTTCAGATGGAACCTTTGTTATTTCCCTGTCATAAAAATAAATCTCTTCAACTTTTCCAATTAAAAATAAATCAATGAATGATCTCTAATAGTTTTTGGAAAGTAATGGGCCTGAGTCTGGTCCGTTAAACTCAAAGAGGCATTAATCGGGCAGACGATTACCTAGAACTGAAGCCTCGTGATGCACGACTTTTTAGTCAATGGTTGTACCTAACAACTATTTTTTTTTCAGAATTGTATTTTAAGTTTTGGTCAAATTGAGCTTTTAAAAAAATGTTGGCAAAATAAAAAAAAATCAGGAAAAGCAGCATTGTTTTTCAACACAAAATATTTAGTTCAGCTTCAAAGGAATGGTTTCATTTTTGGTCTTGGGCTGTTTCACACATTTTTAAAGCTTTTCTTCTTTTTAAATTTAGGCCAATTTTAAAATGGACAGCTAAAAAGCTTTGTTTTGAAAGTTTTTGAAATTGTTTTGGCAGTTCTAGAATGAAACACTCCATTTTGAACACACTAAAATGAAGTGTTTTGACATTATAATTTTTTCCTCTGCATTGTTTCATCTGGTACTATTTGCTAAATTCTATTCAAATTCAGAAAGAGTCTCACTCCCTCTGAAATTCATTTATGTGGTATATTTTTTATTTGTCAGAAAGCAGTAATTCGTTAAGCTCTGCATCAGTTTAAATAATAGGAGAGGATGCTTAAGAGGGAATTGATCGTACACAGCTACATTTCTCACTCACCTTATTTTTACTGCCCTAGTGGAGAGCACCCAGCTGTGTGGAGCCACTGCAGGAAGAAGACAGCCTTCACCCATCTGGGAGAAGAGGTGGCAGACAGACCCCAGCACCCTGAGCTGGTGCTACTTCCTCCTTTCCATCAAACAGGACAGTCTTCCTCCTCCTTGGGTGTCCACTTAAATCTTAAGGCTTGCACCAGTGTTTCTGTACCCTTTTCTAAGCTCTGCCTTTCTGCCACTGCCCATACCACTGCTCCTGCCACTGACGAAGAATCTTCGCTGTTCATGTTAGTGTATGTGGTTATTGCACTTCTTATAATTTACTGCCTTTCTTCTTTCTTTCCTTTTTCCCATTAATGAAGATTAGGTTGAGTATACTCCAACTGGTTTAAATATTTCTGAAAGCCATTCACCTGCATTAGAAGTAAACAGCTGGCATACCAACATTTCTGTCTTTTCAGGCTGCTCAGCTTCACCAGGGCTATTCACAGCTTGCACTTTACTAAGGTCATTGGTATCACCGTTACACATTTCCTGTATTACATGAGGATCGGGTTCCAGTAGTTAACAAGTCAAAAAATATTCCTGGGGTGGGAGAGGATCTAGGTAGATAAGTGTGTTCCACGTATCTGCTTTATTTCTGGAACTGCTGCCTTCATCCATGTGAGAAATATTTGTGATCAAACATACGTCTGGACTGCAGTACCCCAAATCACAGAGAAATACTTCTGCAGTCTGCACTCTGAATGTTCCAGTCCATCTAGGCCAAAGTATGATGGGACCTCAACTGCTGGCCACTGCTCGGTGCCTGGACTCTAAATAGTCTCTGGGCGAAAATTTGCAGTACTGTAATTGGGAATAGCTCCAATAAAATCCATATCTCCACATTTATTCTCTTGAAATTCAAAGCCAGATTTGGCCCGCTATGTGGACAGAGTCCAACTGGAAGCTAGGGGCCAGATTCTGCTCTGACTTATGGGAGAATAGATGAGAATTATCTCTATTGCAGTTAATTGGGCTCAATCCTCATGCGTCTCGTACTGATACAACTGTTCTGACCTCAGTGGAATTGATCCTAATTTATGCCACTGTAACTGAGATTGCAGCATGCATTGTTTAAATTCTGTTGGGTACGCCTTCTTCCAGGATGGAAACTATTTGCAAACTATAACAGCCTCTTTCCTAAGATTGAGGCTTGCCATATCTGAAATTTTTGGTGGGGCAGGGGTGTGGGGAAAAGGATATAAAGCCAATGTTGTGCGTAGTGCTACCTGCAGTGTTCTGCTAAATTATCAGTGCCTAATTAGGGGACTAGAAGACTACTATCATCCCATCCTAATATAAAGAATGTATTGCAAGATCTCCCAAAAGGAGGGAGGAGATAACTTTAGGAAATTCAAAATGGCAACGTGGTGATTCTGTGCGGGCCTTATTTAATGTATGGGATTTCCTGCTAATTGATTTTTCTTGCCTCTGCAGCTTCTGTTTTTCCAGCTTTACATATTACGTTTCTGAAGCGTATGATGAATGGGATGCTGTGCAGTTGAAAGATCACGCGTCTCAAATGGCTCACTCGGCATTCTCGTACTGAACTGACTGGCTGAGTTGCAGCTCTCTGACAAGGGGAATGGTTGCTTTTCAAAGCAACCATCTCAGAAGAACACTGTAAGTCTTAAATGCAACATAAAGAAGCCTTCACCTAGCAAGATATTATACACACATATATATATGAGCGTGTCTATATATAGACACACATGTATGTGTGTGTGTATATATGTACTTTTGGAGTAAAAAGCAACTCTGTCTTCCTTTCCTTGCACTGGAAATATTCAGTTTGTTGGGATGACTTTTTCCTCTGTTAGCAGTGAAACTTGGCCAGGAGTCCCAGCACGCCATAAGAAATCAAGCGGCGGCCGCATTAAGAATGAATGGCAGGGCAAGGTTCTAGCACGTAACACTATGCTGTGGTGACCTGTTGCAGAGTTAGAGGCTGGGAGGTGTGAGGCTGGATCAGATAACTATCGCAAGCGAAGCACAAAGCGAAGCTCAAAGCTGCTTTGGCTGTTTACTCTTTCAAGAGGCATTTACTGAGGATTTTTTTTATTTTGAAAGCATATTTTGAAAGCTTCAGCTGCAGGGCTTGTAGCCAACATTCCAGAATCAAACCAGAATATTTCATAGTTTTACCCACAAGTACACTCATGGCATATTCCTTCTTATTCTACAATGATTTGAAAAGCTTTTCTAAAATCTCATGTACAAAGTGACTGCTGAAAACAGGCTGTCAAAGACAGAGATGTTCAGCTGCAGTGAAATAAAGCATTGGTATCACTCAACCAGCAACAGGAGTAGGTTGGTGGATCTCACCTATGATCAGCTCTAGACTCGTTCTACTCAACAGGAAGTTAGGCATTCTCTTAAAGAAGGAAAAAGAGAGATGCCAGGGTATTGCTTACACCACCTATGAACTTTGTTCCCCAAACCCTTATTTTGTCTCTTGAAATACTGAATTAAATGCAGATGGAAAAAAACAAAGACATTTTTGATTTTGAGGCTTTCTTATTCATTTGTCTTTGCTTTTTTGGTGTTGTAATTTTTAATTTCACTTACTTACTAGACCCAGTAGCCCAAGAGGTAGCACCATTTTAATGTAGCTCTGAAGGGAATTTGGCTTGGTGCTATAAGGCAGACTAGGGAAGAGCCTGGTCTTAAAATAGACACAAGGCACAGCACATGAATCAGCTTCCAGAGTAACGCTGAAGCTTTATGGAGTGAGCTTTGCTTTATGGAGTGGCATACTTGAAGAGCACAATGGAAACTTTCAAGACAACCAAAACCGGGGCTGCTAAGATCTGCAGTGTTCCACCCTTTTATAGCGGCAAATAGGTTCTAGTGAAGATCGCTCACCTACACCAGCTTCCCTTCGGTCTAAGAGTGCCCACCTTTGTGTGGCATCACTTGTAGGTTATCTTTCTGTGCAGAGAGAGCAACCCAGCTTTCTCACACCTCAGTCAGTTGGGAAATACAGTTTTGTTGAGGATATCACTGAAACCAATAGAAAAACAACTTTTGGTATTTATAAGTTCTGGCTCGCACATCACAGTCTAAGTATAATTAGGATTTAGGTGTTTAAAAGGCCGGTACTATAGCCTTGCTTAATAATATCATCCAGAGCTGTATGCTGGGCATAGGTATGAGATCACTGGCAGCAGCACGCTGACCAGGGAAGTGCCTCAATTCAGCATGCTCATTAGGGAGCTGCGTATTGTCCCAACAGAAACACCACCTCTTCCTAGGGTGCAAAGCAGTAGGGAATTACTGGATGCCAGTTCTTGCAGGAACGTCTAGGTTAGCAGGAGTTTGGAGCACTTTCTGCATCCTAGAAAGCTTAAGATGCTGAGGAAATATGAGGTCATTTAAGGACTGTGCCAGTATAGGCCCAGCCATATCCCGCTTCATTTCTGATTGACATTAGTCCAGCCTGTTCTTAAAACCTCTGTGATGGAGCACCTCCATGGCTTTCCAAAAAACAAGCTGTGTCTGAGAAGGTTCTTACCATTAGAAAGTTTTTCCTAACACCCAGTATGAGTCAGTCTTGCCGCCGAGTATGTTCTCACTTTTCTCCTTATCTGCTAAGCACATTTCTTCATTTTTATACCAGTCTTTTCTGTGTATGCAGACTGTTATCCCAGTCCTCTCTCCTGCATGCTAATTATCTCCAATTATTCAATCTTACCTTTTAAGTGGTATTTTCTAGATTTTTTGTTCTTCTCTGAGCTCTTATCTTATAGCACTCACTCCTGTGAACTTTCTGGAAGACACGTGCTCACCACTGGACCTGATTCTTAAGCTGAAGCCTTACCAGTGGCCAGCACCTTGTCATATGGCTGATCTATGGTTCTTTCAGTCCCTCTACCAGAACCGGTTTCACCAGGGATGCCAGTGTCTGCTTTCAATATTTAATTAAAAGCAAAAGAAGGGTGAACTGATGGTAGTAGAAGCCAGACATTCAGCTGGCATAACCTGATGCAGCATCTTGGTGTCTACAAACAATACTGACTTACATTATCAGAGCATGGTGAACCTACCAGGCTTACAAATGCCCTGGCATTAAAATATCCAAGCCTCCCAATCTGTTTTACTACGAGTCCCGCTTCTGCCAACTGCAGGTTGGAACCATACCATCTCCTCTGTATCTGTGTCTACACAACAACCTGCTTCGCTGTTGTGATGGACATAAACCCCTGGTGTATAAATGATTCATGCTTGCATAATTAATATGAATTTTTTAACCAGAAGCAATTGCTGCATGAAGTATTAAAATCACATTACCTCTAAATACTGCTGTATTTTTTGGTTAAGGATACTAGTGCTTAAAACTCAGTAATCAAAAGGTTATCATTAATGATTTCAATTATATCAAAATGTACCAACAGTACGTTATATTCAAAATGTCATCAGCTCTGATCAACTCTAAAATAGAAAAACGTTTCACTGATTTGAGGAATGACAAAATGATCATAAAGTTATCGCGAGTAACACTGTAATTAAGATTTACAGGTTGCATAATTTATTTCACACGTACAACAACTGAAATGTAAAAAATGAAACTTGAGTAAATCGTGCTAATTAGCATTATTTTCAGAAGCAAAAATGTTTTAACAATCACATTTGGATAGTGTCTTATCTTTTTCTTTTCTTACCATTTTTTGCTGGATTGTTATTCTGCTCCCACATTTTCAGATTTGTTGATCTTCTTTTTGGTTGGACTTGACTGTTGGGGAACAGAATGAGGTTTTTTGATAGCTGAAAATATTTAGTTGCTAAATCGTTTATTCCATTTTAAATTGTTCTTATTTTATGCAGTGTGGCCTTTGGACTGACTGCTGCATGTTTTTATTTACACCTTGGTCATATATTAATTTAATCCACTGTATAGCAGAAATAGCATATTATATTCACGAATTGAAAGATTTAACAGTTTTTGAGACTGATTGCTATAGTCACATTTATGACTGTAAGTTGATTGCAGGCTTAGCTGAAGCCTTTCAAACTGGAATGGATCAAGAATAACTATTCTTATGAAAGTATGTTTTGCTAAAATCGGGCAACACTTTTCTGTTACTATTATTTAACATTTATATAGCAGTAGCATCAAGAAGTAGAGCTCCATTGTTTTAATGATTATACTGTCTTGTTTAGGTGTATTGGTAAATCCCCTTCCTTGGTATGCTGATGAGAAAAGACAACCTGGATAGATAATTATTCACAGTGGAGATTAAAGGGCTTAAAATTTGGTCCCTGTCTGACAGCTGACAGGGTAGATCATTCAATGTCATCAAAACAAACTGATTTGAAATTGCACTGGTTACTATAACCACTACATAGTCTCTCCTACTGCTATACCCAAAGTCCTTTAGTAGAATTACTCTTCTGAACACTGTTACTGCACTTGCTATTTGTAGTGGCTTTCTTAATAATACAGTGCAAGAAATACTGCAGGTGTCTTTCAATGTTAGCATTTACTCATCTTCATGTAACTTCTGAATCTCACGCCTTACTGCGGTGAATGGTTTGAGAAAAGACTGGCAAAATAGATTTTTTGTTGTTGAAAGGGCCCTGTATGCTTAAATGGAAACAGCTTACAGGATTGGGCTATCAGAGCGGCAGTTTATGACTTGCATTATGTTATATTGGCAAAATGGGAGACTGACAAATTGTTTTGCAATGAAAGCATAAACTATACAGAATATTGTGGAATGCAGATAATATAAGGAGACACCCTCCAGTCTCAAATGACTTGCATTTTTTTATTGCTTACAATATGTTTTCTAATTTCAGTGCTGATGCAGCATTTCATTTGGGGTAGTGGTGTTTTCCTTCTGCCTCATACGAAGCACCCAGCAATACCTTGAGACCAACACCACTTGTGTTCATCAAGTGAATTAAAGAAAATGCAGACTGCTGTGTTACAGAGGCTAGGAGCTTTCTTAGGGGCTAACATCAAAGACTGTAAGATTCATCCTGCAAAAAGAACTGCATGGTAGATATTTAAAGAGGTAATGTCAAGGAAGACTCACGTTAGACTTTAGGTAAAGGTCTCCAGAAGTGAAGATGGATGCATTTTCTCAGGAAAGTTGTGGAATGGTCATCACTGTCTTAACAACAACAACAAAATTAAAATCATAAATAAAATAAAATCTCCCACAAAACACTATCATCATTAAGCTAAAAGCAAAGACAGCATGTAGATTTGACTCTTCACCAAGGATGCACCAGAGGACTTCTCGCAGGCCCTTCCAATTCTGCTTTTGGAGTCAGATCTTGAACTGGTTCTGAATTCCTCACATTTGGATGGACTATACAGGTCTGTCCATTGGTATTGATACGTGTTTACTTCCCTTTGGTAGGAATCGGGCTTTAACTGCTTGACAGTCCTGATACTCATCAACACCTTGTCAGTCTTGTGTGTATTCAAATTTCAGACGAAGTAATGTCTTTCTTTCAAATACACTTGGAGATATTTTACTAAAAAGAATTATTAGATGTTGCCAAGTTGCAAAGTTCAGCTGTTCTGGAATGATGTGTTCAAAAAGAGTGTGTGGCATCAGTTTACTGTGCAGAGAAAGATTATTTGTTTCAACTTCTGTCTTTCAAAAAACAAGCAGAGAACAGGAAAAACGGTTTTTCTTTACCTTGTCACAAGCAGTAATTAAATATGCTTTCCACTAAGATAACACATGGAAAACTCTGATTCCAAAGAGAAAATAAATCTAGACAGGCATGAATTAGTGAAAAGGGAGATAAAGATGAAAGTAGCCTTATAAGTAAATGTTATAATATAAATCACAGTAAAGTAATAATATTATTTCTGTCATATTTTTATACACTAGTAAAGAATTATTCCCTATTTCTGTGGCCCACTTCCATGGCTTCTTCAGTATTCCCTGTTACAATAAGCAGTCATCCAAAATACCCATGGGACTGGCCTCTCCCAAGACACCCACTGTGGGCTGTTCCCTAACTACTGATTTATACTCTTGTAATGGCACAAAGAATTCTGTGTTTTGACATGAAAATCCTTATCACTCTAAAAATGAATTACAGTATACATCCAATCATAAAATGACATTATGAAAGCAGCTCTTTGGCTGATGTGGTGACTACAGAGTTGCTTGACATTATTCTGGTAACACGATTTGACTGGATATACGTTTCGACATCAAGGAAAGAGGGACACTGATGGAAACTGATGGACCCAATGTCAAAAGAAGACAAACTGACTGTGGTAGGACACCCAAAAAATTAATAGGTGGATTGGTAAAAAATACTATTCCCAAAGGGCAAAGTCAATAAACAGGGGACTGAAAAAAATGAAAGAAAAGGCAAAGAGAAGCCAATTTTCATATTTCTTTCTTATAGAAATAACAATGAGATACTGAGGGGGAATTTTAGAGCTATATAAATAATAAAAATTATTTATAGAAATATAAATAAAGGCTGAGGACTAGTTTTAACCTGAATAGCTGACATTCAATATTCATATTTCTGTTTCTGCCACAGCCTTCAAGAATAACTGTGTTGATAACGTGAAGTAACTCATTATTGAGCATCCTTTGTCTTGTTCACACTTTTAGTCTTTTTCTTAATTTGCATTATAATCGTGGTCCAGAATACTATGAACAAAGTGCCACAGGAGGACTAGCGTTTGTAGACATTTTTTGTTGTGGACATATCATTGCAGAAGCCAAGACCTTTTCTTACTTCCCTCAAGAGCCTTTGTAAACACTTCTGCTTTCACGTTTCTGAAGTGTATTTATATATAATCTCCCAAATCTCCAAGATTTAAAAAAAAAAAAAAAGGTTTTGGAATCAGCCAGAAACATAACCTTTCGCATATTTCATCCATTCCGAACTGAGCATTTGTATGTATCATAGATTGGTCACTTTTCCCTGTCATTAAGTCATAATATGTCACAGGTAAAGGACTTACTTATGACAGGGGTTAAGGCAGAACTGTGTCAAACAATGCAGTGCCAAGAATTCAGCATNATAACCTTTCACATATTTCATCCATTCCGAACTGAGCATTTGTATGTATCATAGATTGGTCACTTTTCCCTGTCATTAAGTCATAATATGTCACAGGTAAAGGACTTACTTATGACAGGGGTTAAGGCAGAACTGTGTCAAACAATGCAGTGCCAAGAATTCAGCATTAGCACAGGCAACAGACTCCTCCAAGTAAATGATAACATTTACATATTTAGCCACCTGCTGACATCATGTCTCCCTTTGCACTGACTCCAGTATCAGACTATTCTAAAGCCAGACAGAAAGACTTCATTATTCTGATGTTTTTGGGCAATCTGTGAAGTCCCTGAGCAGCAGATTTTGAAAGGTGGGAGACTGGTGTAGCTAATATCGTTATATACTTACTGTGCTCTTTTATCCTTCTGTAGGCATCTCCTGTTGGTCAGTGTTGGCCATAGGCTACGTATTGGCAAAATAGACCTTTGGCTTGCTCCAGAATGGCCATTCCTAGTGTTCTAGGCAAAAAGCCTTTACAAACAAAACCCAATCAAAGCCATCCAAAATAATAAGAAACAATTTTTTTAGCAAGAAATGATCCTGAAATAAAAAAACACTGAAAATTAACAGAAAGGAAAAAAAAAAAACCCAACAAGTTTTTGTCAAAGGGGCTTGGCTTCATCTCCTTTAGTTCTTGGCTAGAACATTTCCATTGATAGAGTTGCAAAGTGCATTCTATTTACAAATACAAACACTTGATTTTTGATCAGCAAAAATGCATCAGCACGCTTGAACAGTGTCAATGATGACATAATTACACTCACAATTTCCTCTCTGTAATGATTTTTAAATGTCAGCAGTCATTTTTTGCCTAATTGTAGCCTGCATGTCAGCACTTCCTCTTAAAACAGCATGTTCCTCTCTGCTGGAATTTCACACCTCTCCACTCTCTCACTTCACCAGTGAAGATAATGAAGATGATACAGGGATCAAGGATATTTTCACTCCTGTGCTGTTTTACCATTTAACATCAAGTAGGCAAAATGAGGACACCCCCCCCTTTTTTTTTTTTAAAGTACAGAGTTTGATCAAGTAGGCTCTAAATTTGATTTTTTTTTTTTTTTTTTTTAACGAATAACTCAAAAAGCAGTCTCTGTTTTTCTGGCCCCCTGCTGGTGCTTTGCTAATAACCTCTTTAAAAGTGTGGGTTCACGATAAAAATATTCTCACACATCTATACTGTAAACTTACTTACTTACTCACTAGAAGAGAAGGCTTACCTTGCAATGCCAGACAGTCTCTTGATCAGTTCAGCATTTAACACATCGTGAAAACAGGTGTCCCCTTCTCTGCAAAGGCAGCCTGTTTAGGGATGTTATCATCACTCCCTACCGTCTCATCCTATGGCCGAGAAAGTGACTTTGGAAATGCTATTTTGCATGGTTCCGGGCCTCCAGAGCCCACAGCGTAACAAATAGGTGCATCTGGAGTTCATCTCAAAGCTTACTCTCTGCCTCTTTCCATAGATCACAGACCTCATCATCAAGTGTATGGAAGTGTAGCACTTGTGCAGTGAACTGGAAGCTCTGCATTGAGGTTAGCAGCAAACATTTTCCACTCATCTGAACATACACTGGAATTGGAAACAGCGGCCAAGGAGGCCTCCTTCAATCCACTTTGCTTACAGCTCATCTTCAGCTCTCTGATGATGCTTAACTCCACGGTTTAGGAGATAAAGCTTATAATTTACTGGCCCATGTAGCATCAAAATAGGTGAAGAGCCATAAAGAATGCACACTGTGAAATCAAATCAGGAAATAACGTTGAGATGTCTGATTAAAAAAAAAGAATAAAATTGAGTGGCTCTGATTACAAATACCCATGCCCACAGAGAGACATATCAACCCTACTTGTATGTCTGAAAAGGAGGAGATGAGATGATTATTAAAATTAAATCTAAATTGGATCTAATATGCTTATAGGGAAGCCAGTATACTGAAACTTTACCACAATGCTTCCTTTCGCTATGAGCAGGCTCCACTTCTATGCGCTCTACTACAAAAAAGACCAACACCTCCTTGCCCCATTGCTCAGCTACAGCTAAATTCAGAAAAGGGAAGGCAAGGAAAGAGCCATTCCTGGAGTCTTCTGCAGTTCCAGGCGGCTTGGTGGAGGAGGTGAAAATGATTTTCTTAAGGCTAATAAGGTAAAGAGGCTACTTTGAAGAGCAGGTCCATCTGTTTCCGTAGAGAAAGCCAAAAAAAGGATGTTTACACATCAGGTTGACTCTCTGGTTATACCTGCAGGGGATAATGCAATCCCCCACAGAGTTACCTGAGTAAATTCTCAATTACCTGGCTAGGAGTTTTTGAGTTCATTGCTGAGTCTCAGTATTTTTTGGTTTGAACCACAAGCTTTTTAATGAACTACAAAAGGCAAAATGCCTTTCAACCCCCCCCCCCCCCCCCCCCCCCCCCCCCCC
>VZSC01009083.1:945459-997333 GCA_013398225.1 Steatornis caripensis
CTTTCCACCCGCCCCCCCTCCCCTCCCCACCACCACCATTTGAACACGAGGAAATTTGCAAAAGGAAACAGGAAATTGAGGTTGCCCATTTCAAGACACCAAAGTATTGGATTATTGTTACACATAGGGATTAAGTTTGTGTTTTACAACATGAAAATCAAAAATTCCTATAGTTTCAGACAAATAAACAAACGCTGCTGAGAGTGTGACACATTGTTCATTTAGTGTGTACTGGTGGTAGGTTCAGCCTGCAGGAGTACAGAAACGGTCTCTATACTAACTGAACAGGTTTATAGCTTTTTTTAAGATAAGACTGTAATGGACTGTGCTGTTTGGCAGATTATTCATGGCTCAGTCACTGCATACAGGGCATTGACTTCTGCTGCATCTGAAGGTGCTTGACATCTCTTAAAAGAGTCATGCCAAAAGTATTTCAAGCTGGCCTCCCAGAAAATGATGCACATTAAATTAGAGACCACATCTGAAAACGTCAGCTGATTTGCTTCATATGAACTTGAATTGAACCTCAACCTTACAAAACAGGGCATTATTAAAACATAAAGACAGCTCAATAGTAACCATGACAACAGTACTTCCAAAAAAACCGTAAGTATAGCCAACACGTATATACTGTAAGGGATAACACATTATTTTGTTCACTTATTAATATCAGTTCGTGCTGTGTGCATTACTTTTCATCAGCAAAACTGTAAGTTATGCGGGTCTTTCCAGATACCCTATTAATTTACCTTTGATTTTTTTTTTTGCTACTCCGACAAGGTCCATACAAGATGAAGTGAGTCGAAATGTTCCAAGTTTTAGGTTTGGGTACAATATGATCTCAAAATATTGTCTCAGTTTTAGAAATCTTTATTTTGGTAAAATTTGGTGCTGCAACCATAGGTTGTGTTGAGCCACAGTATTGCTTATAATATTTTTGCTTTTTTTTCTTAATTGTGAGAAAAAGAGTGACATTTTTTCATTGCTTTATTTTAGAAAGAGAGCTACCAATTTTTCTAATAGCTTTTTATATTAAATGAGACTTTATTCCATCTAGATGTCTGTTATTTTTTCAGTCCTTAGACTAAAGGGCCGTTCTTTAGTTTAGCACTGAAGTAAAATGCTTTATGTCGCATTTTTATAACCCATTTCACCCCAGCCAGGGTGCATTTTTAATCCTTTTTTTCTCCAAGTTGAGAAATACAGCCCTTTCCATCACTTTGGATAGAAATATGTTTAGTTTATTTTGAAATATCCTGCCAAGGGGCATTTTCCTAAATGAGGGTTTTCTAATCTTTTAATTAGTATCACAAATACTTTTGCTGCCTGCACATTCCTCCACTGAAAGGTTGTATAGAGCAAGTCACTGAATTCTGCATGTCCTGTGGGACTATGTGAGGAGCTACACACTCCCCTTTCACACAGTGAACAAAAGCCAAATTCTTGTCCTTTTTTTTTTTTTTTTTAGGTCTGAAATGCTAAATCTATAGGTGCAGTACTGAGGGCTGAATACTGATGATCAGGCCTTCTTGGGTGGTATCAGGGTAAGGCTTGATGTAGCTCTGTAGTTCATCTGCCATCTTTACCTTTACTATTGCATTGCTTTTCTGCCCTCTCATACATTTTCTTAATAGCACAGATACAGTGTGTACTATTTCTTTGGAGATTAATAAATTGCAAATACAATGTTCTTTCCCCTATCAAGACTAGACCATAAATAGTTCAGGTACTATCAATCAGAAGCACTACACACACACACACATATATATAATTCTTATGTATTTTTATACATATATATGTTTATGTATTTTAAAATGTAGTCTGCTGAAAATGCACCTTAGTCCATTACCTAGTCTGATAGATATATATATATTTGGGATCAGCCGCTTCTATTACATAGTACATTTAAGTGATAACTAAGACAGCCTTAGAGTGCAAAAAATCTCTGCTTTTGTGCTAGTAATCCATATCATTCTTAGCTCATCTGTTACAAGTTATGTTAAAGTTTCCCTAACCAGATCTGCAGTCATACCTTCTAATCTACTCTGTGCTTTGGGAACTAGACCTGGCTTGCATCTGGCCTTTCCTCAATAGCTGTGCTACCAGTCTCAGAATAGTGATTTTAGTAAGGCTCTGCAGGAAGAAACCTTGAATGTGATCTGGTGTTTAATTTGTATTGGCTTCCCCTGTCTAGAGAATCCAGTTCGCTTCTCCCAGGCTAAAACTAGAGCGTAAACTAACGTAAGTAGTATGGATAAAAACGGTGCCAGGATTTGACCGTAAACTGTTGCCCAAATTAGCAAAATCATATAGATGCCATTGTAACAAATTGCCTAAGGTTGTAAAGAGACCTCCAAAACTCGAATTTATGCAGCTCTCCTGGTCTTAAACACAGGGCTCTATTTCTTGCCTTTTCAAAATAAAGAGCTTGAAAGGGGAAACTTTTGTTGCCTGTTCCACTTGCCTATTCCAGAGTACACGTAGTTTAGGTGGGATTAATTCTCAGATACAGGACTGACATATAGGCAGCAGTTGTTAGGTGTACCAGTTTCAGCTGAAGTGGTGGCAGCATCTGCCTTTTATTGATTTTTTCAGTCTATATTATCCTTTCTTAAGTGTGTGGAGCCCTAGTCTACTTTGAGGACAGCAGGAACATACAACCCAGTAAATCCTATCTCCATCTGGATGGTGGATGCTCCATCTCCTTTCTTTATCTGGCACTTATTACTATACTACACTTGCTAGTGTATGTATATATACATACACACACACACTTGCTACTATATATATATACACACTAGTATATACTAGACTTGCTACTATAAAGTTACCACGGTACAGCTTAAGGGCACAAATGCACCTCACTAATTCTTCTAGCAATGAGAAATTCAAGAACAGTGACACCCTGGAGGCTTTAACAGACAGAAGAATCATGGTATGAACAGTAATAGCCTGTCAAGCTGTCCTCTCGGTACGACCCTCCCTCTGGCTTTTCATTCACCCAGGGCACTGGCCTTGGGCTCTCTCTGGACATGTACTACTGCATTGGCAACAGTTTGTGACTGCTGCTGGCTCCACGTCTCCTGCAATCAGCTTCTGTAACCAAAGCCCATTCAAGCCATTGGGCAGAAGTCCAGCCTGGAATCAGCCATAGCACTGCTATATCTTTGGGTGACACCAACACTAACTGAAATGGCAAGCAAGGCCTTTTCATAGCTATCCTAGTGACATCGTACTCTTTCCATCTTAAATGCAATTGGCCCAGGAAAACTTGACATTAAAGCAATGTTAGCTGGGGTTTGTGTTGCTGTGATGCTGTAAAATCATTAGTGAAATGGGACATGTAGAAACACCAGCATGTGCTAAGGCACCCTCTCTCCTCCCAAACACAACAATACCGCCACATTGCGCAGAACAAACCTAAAAGTTACCAGTCCAGTTGTAGAAGGTATCATCATGTGTGACTCTGTGCTTGTGCTGGTCTAAGGACAGTGCCGCACTGATGTATTTAGGATCCACACTAGCTGGGTTAGTGCAAAATCCAAGCTCTCTGCGGTAAGATTTAAATTCTGGTTTGTAGAGATCAGGGAGAAGAGAGGCTCCCTGTCTTACAGTCCTCTGTGAAAAGTTACTGCTGCCCTGAATGCTTAGGGTCTTTAGGAGACAGGCAACAAACTGATTTATTTCTCCAGTAAATTGGGAAAACACATCCTTTACTGCTGCAGAGGTTCCTAAATGAAGCGCAGCTGGATGGCTGCCAGTAAAGCCTTAGTACAGTAGTTGGCTAGGGAACAAGGATGCCCTGGCAACCATGCATAAGCAAGGATGCTGCATAATCTTTAACAAACTGTTGTGAGCTAAGGCTGAAGGTGGAGGTGGGGGGCAGGAGGGTGGGTTCTGCTTCGCAGTTATTTACATAGGAGCTGCTGCAGAGGAGAAGGTGAGCACTCTCCATTGATGGAGAGCAATGCTGGAGCGATGGACCCTTAGATGTTTAAGGCTAAAGAGCCTTCAACAATTTTGCAGGTAGTACTTACTCTTTCTTGCATCTGCTTGAAGCTACAGAATGTGACAAGTTGCCTCACCATCACAGAATGGAAGATCTAAGGAAAGGTCATGCAGGCTTAAAGTTACAGAGAGAAAGGGAGAAAAAGATGGGTTATGAACTGTAATTGCTTTAGATGGCACCAACATCTGTTTCATCCCTGATTTAGTTTTGTAGCTTCAGTCTCTTCCTTTGTGTAAGTAAGTGTGCATCAGTGCTGTGGTAGTTAAGGAATAGTTACAGGTTTATCAGAGGGACGGATGGTTTCTCTTGATCCTCTAAAAAGCTAATCAGGCCACTTCTGGTATGCTGAGGAAGCAAGATAAGTTCTCTTCAGACAATCACTACACATCATTTGATGTGTACCACACTAGGGTAAAGGTCCCTAGAGTAAAGGTTTTAATGCTTTCATAAACCTAAACGTCTGAGGAAGACAACAGGGGACAGACAATTGTCTTAAATAAACCTGCAGAATACCATTGGTGTTGCAGCTATTAACTGAAGCCTTGTGAGCATATTCGTTAATTCTGCCTAATGACACACCAAAACCTACACCAGGTCTTTGTGAGGTGCAGGTGAGCTGTGGTGACTCCCACCACCCTGCACATGCATTAAGTTGGAGGCTCCTCTTCCAAACTTTTGTGTTAGGAAGGGCAACTGCTGCAGAGCAGATGTGCTTAACATCACAAGAAACTCCAGTTCATTGTCCAGCGGAATAAACTAGGGGGTAGATCTCATGTATTTCACAAAGATGCTCTATATCGTATTATTTCATAGTATTAGTTCATATTTAAGAAGTATTTTACATTCCCAGAGGAATCATAAAGTTGCTATAGACATTATTGTTGCTATAATTGACAACAACAACATTGTGTTCTATAATCTACACAAATGCTAATATTGTTTCTCAAGAGTACTCAAGTGCTTTATAGGGTTTCTTGTGTATTATTCTCTGCGTGCTCCGATCTACAGGAACTTTATAATGATATGAAACATTGATTTTTTTCGGAGTGGTTTTTACTGCCTTTTTTTCATGCATTCTTCTATGGATGGTTTGCTAATGGTGTACGTGTGTGTTTGAATTAAACCCTTTAATGCTAGGGGAGGAGATCAGTTTGACATGGAATTCAATTGCTGTTGTTTTTGTAAGGAGAAAGGGCCTGCTGGATTTAAGTGTTTGAGTATATCTGGTTGACTGAACTGTTTCCTCAAGGAAGTATTAATTCAGTCAATGTCCTGAAGGGTTAAGAAAACAGAAACCCATAGTTTTACCGAGTTGTTGTTATGTACGTTGCCAAGGGAACTGTAGCTGGAATGTTTAAATGTGTTGTTTCTCCCCAAACTCACAGGAGTGGAGCTTGAGTGTCTTGGTGTGCCTTAATCCTCACAATTAGCTTCTATTTGGTGGGAGGCTTATGGGGCTGAATCAGACTAAATACTTGTTAGTGACACTACCTAACATTCCCACCATGCTGGATGGAGTGAATTTAGCATCATACTCACTATTTATGTGAATCACAATCAAAAGAAGAAAAGGGAGTATATTAAAAGCCTCCTGTATTGCTTCTCCCTGAATCCCGTGAACTTATTTTATTAACACACATTATAGAAATTAATGATCTCCAAGGAGCCCGCCTTAAGACTTAGGTAAGAGAAATCACGAGGTTGATTGATCTTGGCTTTAATGTCTGTATTGTCTTACCTCATGTGCAATTTAACTTAGCTTCACTGGTATAAAACTGGAGGAAGTTCTATTGAAACTGACTGTTCCAACAGAGGAGGCAAATTTTAGTCTTGTTTCCTCTTTTAATGGTTAGGCTCTTGCACTGCAAATGGATCGGTCTGCAGAAAGTCTAATCAAGTGCTCCTCATTACCAGACCAATTGCTATAAGGAACATGCTCATCTATATATATCTGTAGAAGTCAACTGTGACTTAGGTCTTTCAAGAAGCTGGGAACAACAACAAGGCCCAACCCTCCCAAATCCTTCCATCATTCCATCGCTCTCAAATGTTGGGCCTATTCTATCACCACACTTTTTTCATGAGCAGCTGGCAGCACACCAGGTTCAGTCAAACTTATCTGAGCAGCACTCCATCTCTGGTTGAGTCAAACCTTTTTCCAAGCATAAACTGACCCACACTTTCACTGATTTACGTATTTCTCCTGGTATGTGGGACGATCTGCATTCAGGGAAATGCTTTCAGTTTTGTACTTGTACCTCCTCCTATCACTCAACATAAGGTTTTTAATAGAGTTTAAGATAATTCTGTCTTAATATAATTTGAGGCAATTCTTTTTCCAATGGACATAGAAAACGCAGATTACCTCCTCCTTTGCAGCTGCCCGTCAAGTGCTTGAAAGCCCAATGCTTTCCCAAGACATGGTTTCCAAACGCATGATGATTCTTTTTGCCTTCCATGGCTCCTGAGCAGGACCCACATCTTAAGCTATGGCTCCCGAGACAGGTACATGTCTCCGTCTTGTCAGTGCTGCGGCAGATTACACGCATTTTTTTCTGTGAAAGTCCTGTGTACACATCCTACTGTGAAGTTTCCTTTTATGTTCCTGCCTCCATATGAAACCACTGACCAACAGGCTTTATTTCTGCATTCAGATAAAACAGTAAGCTTACTCTTCATCATGGCCTAGGGTCCTCATCCTCCAGTTGTCCAAGCTGGGAGTCATCTGAACTGCAAAACAAGGAGGGAGACTGATTTACACTCCAGCCTTCTACAGGCAGCGATCTCAAAATTTCTTTCAAGCTCTTAGATTCACGAAAGGTAGGAAACCATACCCATATGATCAGTGCCAGTAAAATCCTAGGGATTCAATGCTTCTGTCAGTGGTCAGAGGCCAAGTGTCCTATTTCCACTATGGTCAGAACAAGCAGACAGTACTGAAGCTAGCTCGGGCGTGCTGACAGCTCACGTTCCCCAGCTGTGATGAATCTGATTATTTAAAATAAAAGAACAAAAAAAATAAAGTCCCGATCTTGATGATTTCTGTGGCTCTTTTACTCCATGTCTTTTGATACCGTGACACAAAGAAGGGCAACTCACAAAGCATTAAATTTTTGATTTATTCTATTACCTATTTTTGTGCTTCATGAAACTCCTGCACAGGTTAGTTTGACCAGGCATTTCTGCACACTTCTGAAAGTGCAACATAGGGCTGGCATAGGCAGGACCTGAACATGGCTTGCCTGCAATCTCCTTGGCTCAGATTTCTACTTCGTCAACCACATTTATCTAAGTTTTTATTTAAAATAGTCTCTTAGAAGTCTGTTTAGATATCTGAAGTCTTCTAAACTGAACACAGAACAGTAGCTCTGATACGAGCCAAGTCCACTATGTAAAAGACAAAGAACCTATAAAAACCAGAGGGAAAGTGTAACCAAAGCCCTGCATTCCTCAGAAGAGTTAATCCTTCAATGGGTGCTAAAACTTCAGAGCCCTAACGATACACGGGCGCTCCTTACATCTTTCTTTTTCTTGCCATTTGCAGCCACAAGGTAAGAATGAGCAAAAATCTACCTTTTTTCCTTTTATTAGCTGCAGAAACTTTTGTTTTGGCAGCGCTTCTTTTTGTCATTCACAAAGGTTGTTTTTCACTGGAGTTTTTTGGGAGCTTTTTATTTCCTGTCAGAGTGTGGAGGAGAAAGCTGTTCTCGTGTGTAAGTTATGCGCCCCTTACAGTGCCCCTTAGTTACGCAGCACAAGGAAAAGAGAAACAGAATCCATGGCATCGTGCAGAAATGCTGCACTATATAGTTTGCCCTGGTTAAACATTCCCAGAAAGGGAATAACACAACACTGTGGAGCTCTTGAATGTCTTCTGGCCATTGTGCTGCAGAGGACACGGGCATTTAGGGTTAAACTGAAACAGTGCTGGATTCTGGGCAAATTGTTTTTCAGATCTGAGCCACATAGTTTAGAATTATTTCCTGTTTGTATTACTACAGCACTATCTCCTCCATACCTGAAGTAAGTGGCATCTGGAGCATTGAAAAGCAATGCTTAACAGCTGTGGGAGAAATTCAGTTTGATTTAGCCATGTGCCCCAATCTTCACCCGCATTTTTTGATCTTTGTCCAAACAAAGTATGCCTACAAAATAATGCTGAAAGTCTTGTATGTACAGAATTTTCGTAGTACGTAATTTTGTAATTTTTTGCCTTGTGTTCTAGATATCCAGGGAAATGTCAAACTGGAAAGGAAAAAATGGTAATTTAATCACATTTTTCAAAACCTACAAGAGGCAAGGGTTGCGTTTTTGGATGAAGTTTGGACTGTCTCACTTTGTCGTCAGCACCCATCTTTAATTCACTTTATCTTGCTATAAAATGTTTTGGTGAGGGAAGCTGAGCACTGAATCTAGTCAGCAACTTATAGCTGCTGGGGTTTTCTGATTTATACCCCAGTGCATTCATGGCTAGTGGTCCCTAATCTAATGACCGAATGGATCAAACCACTGGATCTACAGAGCAGCTTCCATGAAATTTGCATGTGCAGCTGTAGCTTGTGACTTGTGTCAGCTGGGTTTTTTTGCTGCTAATATTTGAAACTTGCCTATTCCTATGCATGTGGTTCAAACACGCACCTCCAAGATCTTTATCTGCTTACGTATGCTTCTCCTGAAAGCATCATGCAGTCTTTAAAATTGCAAGGACCTTTCAAAACTAACATGCCTGTAACAGACAAAGTCCATGCAAAATGCTGGATGATAGACCATCATCTGCCACTGGGAGACATGAGGATTTTAACAGCGTTAACAAGACAAAAAAGCCCTATCCATTAAAAGCGCGCGTTGGGATTACACGGTGGCTGTTCCCACAGCAAATGTACCGTGAGTTAAAAGAAAAGCCCTTTTCTGATTTGTAAGTAATATTATTGTAAACTATGAAGTATGGTTTATCTGCTGTTCTGCCAATTACTAACTTTTGGTTTTGTTCAATTAATTAGTTATTGGAAATACACTGAGGCAAGCAGGCACACAACAAATCAAACCCTTCAGCGCACTCAGATGCTGGGGATGCTGGCATACACCTTCCTGTTCTGCCAGGCTGTAGCTATGTAGAACAACAACAACCACGGAAGAACCCGCGGCCTTTGCTTAGCCCCTGCATTTTTACACTAGGATTTGTTCAGCTGATATAAAATCGTAACTCAGGCAAATCAAGTCAAGACTACAGGAGGCCTCTATAAGGCGAAACACAGGCCCTAAACATACTCCCCAGAGCACCCCCCAGTCAGGTTCAAAGAATGCAGTTTTAACCATCCCTAAGATTAAATGCCCACCAACTTTTACAGAGGCCACAGTCTGCTCACAAAACCTAGTCCCTTCCCTGCAGGCATTCAGGATCCTTTGAAATGGAAAATTCATGCTGTACTGAAATAGTTCATACTATAATAAACAACTAGTGCCATCATTCTGCTGGTATTCAGCGCACAATTAAACCTGAACCTCATGTGAGGGCTCCATTTGGGGTGGGAAAGTGGTGGTGTGGGGGGCCAGGCAGCTCACCCCCGTACATTTTTTTTCTCACACAGCAGGTTTTACTGCTTAACCCCCTGCACCTCGCTCTCCTTGTAGTGAAAAAACCCTTCCCCTCCCCACGTTTCCATGGGGCTTGGGGGGCGATTATATAACTTATAGGTCAATTTGTTGTTTGGGCAGAAGCCCTGCAAGAATGTGGTATGTTGGCTGAAGCTGTTTGTTTGCTTAAGTTCTCAGAGTTCAATGAGGTCATTTTCTCATCTTCCCTGTGTTTTCTGTATTTTCCACAGACCTGCCAGCCTCAAACAACACCCTCTTTCTTCGCATTAGAAATGGAAACACGTCCTCTGCAGGAATTTTCCACTTAATAGCTCCTGCTTTCCTACCGGGGGCCTCAGTGCACCACCACTGCAATGCTGTATTTCTTTCCACTGCAGTTTGACATTTTGCAGCCAGAACAACGAGCGGCATTCACTCCATCCTGATTTTTGAAAAACGTATCTCTGTAGGCGCACAGAATGCACCCAGTGCAGCAGTCACCAGGGGGAAATGGCAAAGGTATTTAAACATCATTACATGTCACTAAGGATATGACAGTGCCTAGTAATAACAATCTTTTATACGGTCGCTTTTCCTTACTCCCCCGTTCCTGCCCCCTCCAACCCTTTATACACACACACACACGCAGACACCAAAGCCTCTGCCCTGCTCTGCCATTACCAGCCAGTCGCATGTTCTACCCTTGATTGTAATTGTTTGCCTTTGTGAATTATTTCCTTTGCATGATATTTGCAAGCTGTACATCAAGTCCTGACACTGTGAGGAGCAGAAACGCAGGACTGCAGATAATCTGAGCAGTAAACAAGGAGCCTGCTTTAAAATGCGCGGAGTGACCTGTCTGAAAGCCGCAATATTTGCAAACTGTTTACTGCTGACATGCGATGATGTTGTCTGAAATGCAGCAGCCTGAAGATTGGAGCAAAATGGGATCTCAGACACTCGGTCAAGCACAATATGTAATTTTTCATTTGTTGTTTGGGTTGTGCTTTTTTAAAGTTAGAGCTGTATCATAAATTATTAAAAGCTAATTTCCAAAAATCCCGTTGCTGTGCGTACAAAGTATTTTTTAATTCCTTTACAGGAAGATAAACGTATGGAAGTAAACATTGTTTATTGCTGGAAGGAAGGCTTCCCCTGTCTGCACAGTGGTAGAGTCTCAGACAGCAAGGTCCCAGTAGGTCAGACTGGCACATTGAATTGCGTATCAAATGAAACTGGTACTCTGGAAAAAGGGTGGAAAGAGGAAGAGGAGTAAGGAGTAAGGAGGTTGCTCGGGCCAGGAGGGTGGGCCACTGAAAAACAACAAGGGAAAAAATAGGATTGATGATTTGCAGAACACCTAGGGTATTTCTTTCAGGGGATATTACTTCCACTTTTAACCAGGAACAAGAGCTGGTGGAAAAAAAAAAGCGGCATGAGCTGACAGCTTTGTGCTGATCAAAGGGACGTAGCATTGAATGCCTTCCTTTGCTAGTTATTTATTAGAAAGAGAGAAGGGCTCCTTTGCCATTCTACTTGGGAGAGAAGGGATTAAAGATCAAAAAAAGAGGGGGGCAGGCCTGACTTCTTTGTTCAGAAAATATTTCTCTCTTTTTTTTTATGTGTGTGCCATGCTGTCCACTATGAAACAAAAACACCCTTTCTTTTTACGGCATTGCTGCCTTTCTTTTCTCAATGAGCAAAATTTCTGGTAATGAACAATTCCAGCAGCATCTTTTTTTTTTTTTCAGTGTAAAGAAGGCCCCCTTTGGGAAACTTAGTTAACTGTCTTTTAGCCTGATTAACCCAGGAAATAAAGTTTAAATGCACTGCTGGGATTCTATTAGGATCATCAGTTCATATAGATAACAGTGAAAGGTGTTAAAATGCACTTCACTGGTGCAAGTGATCTCATGTCGTAAAAATTATTAGCCCCAGCAGAACAGGGAAGGATTAAGGGGCCATGTCTACATCTGGGAAACTCTGTAAGTGTTTTATTAGTGTGAATACATGCATTGATCACACATATGCAGAAGGCCCGCCAGGAGGGTGGCAAACGGCACAGTGCATTAAACCTACTCTCTTAAGTCAGTGAAATGTGATCGTCTTTATTCCTAGAATTGCAATAAACCTGTTAAGCAGTCTGAATGAAATTGGGAAAAGCCTGCTTGTATGATTGTGGATCATTGTGGATTACCTGTCACGTAAAAAGAAAAGACCGTTACCAAAATAAGACTCTCCCATTCCAGCAACTTTGAAGGAGTATAGGGTAAATTTGGTATTCTAGCTCTAAATCAGCTAAACTACACTGCGTATGAGTTTGATCACGGTGGCCTAACTGGTCATTTATGCTCTAAACATTTCTGTTAAGTGGATCAGAAAGTCTAACCACGTCCCATGCTTTTGCTCCCTCCTCCACTCCTTAGTTCAGGTTGCTGCTTCCTAGTGCGAATGAGGGTAAGGCTCAACGGCTGCGCAAGACACTGATAAACGTCACTGCTGTTGACCGGACACACAAAAAACTCAGTGGATTAATACCACGGAGTTTGACATGAACAGCATTTTCCACACTTCCATTCCATTTCCATTTGCAGCCCCTGAATTTTGTTTCAGCTTGAGAGCAATCACAAGTATCAAAATGAAACACTGCAAATATATGGTGATTTTAAAGCAAGATTTTTTATAAGGTCAGTTACCAGCATGAGGCTAACAAGACAAGTCCATTAGTGTCCATTCTGATCTCCAGCCTTCAACACCACCGAAACAAATCTAAGTCCCTTGGTGGAGATTAGGAATGCAGCTCTTGGGAAAAAGAAGTCCTCATATCTGTGCTGTAGTGTCCATTCAGCTATGCTATGCTTGTTGACAATCACCATGCTAGAGTAGCATATAGGAAAGTCTTGGTAAAAACTACTTTAGCACAATGATAGATGTGATAGTGAGACAAATTATTTACTCTATTGCTAAAAATATTATAGTTATACATGTTCAAAGCCTGTCAAGCAGTTGCCTCTCTCATTCCGGTATTAAACACTTCTCTTTCAGTGGATATTTGGAATATTGTATATGTCTATCACCACAGCGGTGACATTTGTTATTTTGCTCATCAAAATGTCACCTGCCTATCAAGATTTCTAGGATAAGTAGAACTGGGAAACTTCGTTGAATCATGCACAGGCTTTTTTCTGCCAGCAGATGTATTACAAGAGGCACTTACATTGATGTGGCATAGCAACAGAAGTCAGCTTTCCTGACTGCAAAGTTAAGGGAATTAACATTTCCCTTAAAAAGATATTTTAGTAATTGTTTCACAACATTAAGGGGACAGACGAACTATTAAACCAGTCAGTCCCTGACAATGCCGGATTGTTCTTATTGTAACTAGTGTTTGCAAAGGACTTTGAAGATGAAGAGGACTCTCTAAATGTTAACCATTGTAAGCACTGTATTATTTTGAGCATATTTAGCTAGGACACTTGGCTGCTCTAAAAGCCTGAAGAAAAACTTAACTGAGGGCCTAGTAAGTAACCAGGTGACAAAAGAGACAGGAAACAGGGATGCTAGATAAGTGGAAAGCAAATTCTAAACAGGGAAGCAAAGAACAAATGAAAAGCCAAGCCTATAAAAATACAGCAAGGTTTTCAGAAGTGACACCATTATGACAAATGATCAACACTGTTTCAAATATACTGTATTTCTCCACCCATCCCTGAGTAGATCTTAAGTACCCTTCACCGCCTTGGAGTCAGATTTCAGGCCAAAATGTCTGTGTTACTAGTTTTGCAAGTGCTACCACTAATTGAAACCACATAATGTTGCAGATCTGAAATAAGGCAGGCAGGGCATCCCTGCTGAAAAGCTACCCAGCAGGACAAACCCTTTGTTCTCTTTTTAAATGAACTAATTCAAGGGAAATGCTGTCTAAATCATTACTTCTAAATGTATGCAGAATTTCTTCCACACCCTCCCCAGCCCCCACTATAATTTTCCTGGTTAGCTATCAAAGGACTTCGCTATTCTTGTAAACTGCAAAAATGGTTTTAATATGCACAGTTGTCATTTCTTGGTGTATAAATTCTGCTTTTGCAGGGATCTTACATGGCACATATTGTGGGTAGGGTGGTTAATTAGCAGAGTCCAGGTCCTGTTTAATTTCATTTATACCGGAGCCATTTAAACTAAGAGAATCATCACAGCCAAAGTCAGTAATTTAACTCCCTCCTTTCAAGGCTGCTTTCGTAATTACATTTTAGTTGAATATGTTTTCAGGAAGCTTTTACACTGCTTGATTTCCCGACCCATGCAAGCTCTCTCCCTTCCCAGTTCCCCTCAACCCTGGCCGTTTGTCCTTCTGGGTAGTGTTAGCTGCATTCCTTTAAGAAATTAGAAAGGATGCAGCTGTCATTATTTTGTCAATCATAAAATGTAAGACATGGAAAAAGTCTAAGGGAAGGCAGGGGGGGTCATATAATTTCTTTTGAGAAAATAGGTTGTACCCCAATACTTTCAGCAGTACTTTCATGTGACCTAGAAGAAAAGGGTAACAGATGGACTTCTGTCATCAAGGCTTGGATTTCCCACTGGATCACTGCAATGCGTGTACATAAACACCACTTGATACCTGGTTTGGAAACCCTCAAAAGCCACCCTCAGCAGTTTTTTGGGAAATAACATTATAGAATTTATTTCTGAGTGTCATCATCATTAAAAATTTTGGTGCTATAGCAATCATTTAGCTACATGCATTAACACCAGTGGAACAGATAATATGGCTGTGGCCCAGACCAAAGGTATCCAAATCAAAGCACGTTCCTTGTCACGTTGAATGGAAAAACTGACAATAGCATATATCAGGTAGCGTGCAAGTAAAGTAACTTGTTCACTTGCAGCTTGACAATGAAGACCTTGCTCAATATGTGCCCCTTCTAAATCAGTCCTTTTGGACAGTGACTTTGAGATTTAGGAAGACTTTCAGGGATGTAAGGATTTACAGAATCCTGTTTTTGTTTTCTCTCTGAATAGATATGAGAAAAATAAGTTCATTGTAATGTCAAGAATACAGAAAAAGTTTCTGCAGTTTCGCTGTTGAAATTTTGATTGCAAAGTAGTAGATAAATTAGTTAGCGCTTGCTTTTCAGTAGTCTAAAGGAGCTGGCCTCTACTGATGCTGTTAGTATTGTCATTTAACAATATTTTCATCATACATGAATTACAATTTAAAATGAAATAACCACATAAGTTCCTACCAGTTTCTATATGTCTGCTACAGATTATACACCAAAGATCAAACTTTTAACATTTATTCATGCTGGAAAATATTTTTGGTTTTCGTGACGAAAAATTCTTATTTAAGTATGTCAAATAATTTGGTACTTATGAAAAATTCCTTCCTGACAATTGCTCATCTGTGCATGGAAGCACAAATCTCAACAGTTACATCACTTCTAATTTAAACAGCTGGTGGCAGTCTAATTATTTATTTTCTTGAGTCCATGGCCTTTGGACACACAGATTTCCAGTCACTGATTAGTCTTTGAGAAGTGGGAAACCTTTTGTGAAAGACAGGACTTTAGAGGAGGAGGGAGTGCATTCCTTTCAGATAAAAAAAGTATCTGTGGATTTTGTTTGAAGACACAGTGTATGATTAATGATTCTCTATTCACTGGAAAACAGTAACTTTCATTAAGTGAAATGGAAGTACACCCGGGTAAAATGCAGCCTAACTGAAAAAAAGAACCGAGCCTAGGATATCCAAGCATCAACCTTTTTTCCTGGGCAGTGAAAACCAAAGTGTAGATATATTAAGTTTAAATTTCCAGTGAAGAAGCCAGATATTTTGTTGCTTTCTACCAGCTATAAAGAATATGGGTCCTGAGCTCTGCCAAGGGTTGCATGTTGCTTGTCTGGGCTAATGAGTGAGTTATCAAAATACAAGATTTATGACAGCAGTCAAGGAATTAACGAGCAGAATTATGATGGCTGAGGCAGCCTTTGCAAATCCCCAAAATAGAGAGAAATGCTTGAATCACCTTCTGTTGTGAATTGTTACATCATCTGCTGCTGCAAGTCTAAAAGCCGAATGAACAGACAAAGAGTTTCAGATGTACAAGCTATGCTTAATCACCAAATAATAACAAATAGGAACTCCACAACAACCCTCTGTGAGATCACGCTCAAGTTAGCTACACATTCAAGTTTTAGAGCAACAATTTCCTCACTTCTATTTATGGGAAAGCTGTAGTATATATACAGCCACAGACCTTCCTGCCTCACATGACATGGATGATTTTCTAATTGACTCACCCTCTACATTGCTTCATGCACGGTCCCTTAGGAGCCTTTGTTTTCACTGCAGAGCTCAATGAAGCTCACTGTAAAGCTCTTCTCAAGAGCACCTCCTGGCCAACTTTTGGGTGTGAAGAACAAAAAAATTAGCAGAACATTTCATGGTGCCTAAGAAAAATGCTTTGTCTGTTAGACTTCGTGTATTAATTCTAGCTATATCTATCTTACTGTCTTTTCATGAGAAACAGTGTCAGAAGAGCTGGAGAAGAGTTTGATTTTTATGTAGTGGGTTTTGTACTGAAATTATCCCAGTAGATGTAGGCAAGTTGTAAGTGTTGTAAGAGGCTGTTAAGTGTGCTTACTGGGTAAGCAGAGTAGAGCAGTCAAGTTGCGGTTAATGATAATTCACATAAAGCACCAGACAGTGAGAACTTGTTTGAGTGGGAGAGTAGGAAAAACCTGGCCATAGACTCAGAATATATCCCTAACTTTGCTCCTTTCCTTCTTTCCTCTCTCACCAAGACTTCCTCTTGTTTCTTGGGACTGAGAGAGAAGCAACCCAAATCTTACTTTTCATTTGCTCCTTAATGTGTTTTTTTCTCATTCAGCCAGGCATAAAATATTGCACTCTCCTGCATAAAGGATGTTTTAGGAGTAGATTTCAAAGGTATTAGACACCTAAACAATGCAGTTAGGATCACAACAGGATTTTCAAAGGTGAAAGCAGAAGGTACGCGATGAGAATTAAGAGGCCTCCTGCTTTTTTAGCTGCCCATAAGACTTAAAAAAAAATCCTGCTGTATTTCCTCTTGAGGGTCACTGGCCAAAAAGCCATTTACAGAGGAGCAGGACTGAATCATTTAGGTTAAGAGGAAACTAGAACAGTAATTGAAAGCAGAGGAGCTTCTTTTACTATTTCAGAAGAGGTACCGGACCCATTGGAGTTGATACTGTTCACTGCAGAACAAGATGTTCTACCTTGTGGTAGAATCCCTCCAGCACATCTCGACAAGATTGCATCTGAGGCCCCCAGATAACATTGTGCTAGTGACCTGCGTTGACATTCTGGGTATTAATAAAAATAAAGTAAGGCTCAAAAAACCTCAGACCATCAGCAATTAGACTATTAATTCAAATAATGCTCTTTGTGTTGCCACCTGAACAATCTCTGCCAAACAGTTTGAGATTAATTAACACCATGTTATGAGTCTCTTCTGATAAAGCTATGCTATTTTGGATGGACCTCTACCATAGCCGATGAACAAAGGAGCATTTGGACATTTATCCAACGTGTGGAGCAACTAGAGCAACTGGGTACCTGACTCCTTATCGGCATCAATACAAATACATAGTCAGGCATTTATTACAGAGTTCTGGCCAGATACTCTGCCGCTCAGAATCACCCATAGCCTTGGTGTTAAAAGTATCCCAGCAAGTAAAAGGCGCAAAGAGAGTTCTCTTACAGTGTGGGAGAGTGATGTGGACATTCCTGGATTTTTCACTGCTGAGAAGAAGATAAGTTTTTTCAATTTCTTGCGTATATAAATCATACCTCTCTGCATTTCAGTCACTTGGCTTTAAACAAACACAAACATAATACAAATTGATGCCTGAAAGGAAAGAATATGCTCTTTAGAAGACTGAGTGTAAACAAATGTCCGTTTTGGGTCAACTGAAACATTTCATTCCACCCAAACCCAATTGTTCACACAAGTCTAAATAGAAGGTGCTAGAACCAAGCCATAAAAGCTATTGCCAGAAGCAGAGCTGAGTTGCTCAGTGCTCTGAGGCTCTGGCTAGCTGGCGTTCAGTCACTAGAGAAGAAACAGATGTATTTTCAATTGACAGATACGAAAAATGTAGTATATCCTTTTGCCCTTTTCCTTCCCCACCTCCCCTGCAGGTGGCTTCTCCGTCATATACCGTCCCGCTCTCCCTCCCTGCTTTAAGCCACAATTAGCACATATTTTCATCGTAAAAATAAGCCTCTCCCTCTGTCCTCCCAGCTGTGCTTCCCACCCAGATTCCCATTATGAATCAAGACAAGTACATGTGTTTAAAATAACAAAACATATGTCTGTCTTCCATCCCACCCTTGCTGGTTTTTTCCACCCATCACCTCAGCTTCACTGAAATATTTCCCGGAGGGATCCAGAGTTTCTGAACACGATTGAGTCAGCACCTTTGAATACCTTAGGACTCTCCAGAACAAGCTTATTTGTATTTACAGGTTATCAATAAAAATGCCAGAAATATTTGAATGACATATGTTTTCTGAGTTTTCTGTTCTGTTTCTGTTCAGTGTTGCATAATTTCCAAGTCAAACACTATGGTACCACCTCTGGAAATCTGACTTAGGCTTTTTCAAACCAAAGCCCGCTTCATGCTTCTCAGCCTTCAGTATCTGAGCTTTTATTCAGCCTTCACCTCACTGCTCCTTGTGATCAACTGAAACAGAGCTTTCAACCTTACTTCCTTTGGCCTTTTGATGACAACTGGGATAGCAACTCTAAAGATGATATTCTAGCCGAGTTAGTTGCAAGATCCAAAACAGGCCTTGCTTGAGTGCTTCTCTGTAAAATTTTCCCCACAATGAGAATGTTCTCATTTCAAGTGACTTCTCAACCCACTACAACCACCACTTGCAATAAGTTGCAAGGGTACTGGTTGCTTTAAATGAGCTTGGCAGACTGATGCAGAATAAAGTTATTTTTTGCTCGCCTAACCCAGGGGATTGCATTAGTAAGCACTGCGCCATGGACATTGGCTCAGTTTGCTGCTGGCTGAAAGGGCGTATTTTGTACAAAACTGTTAGAGTTTCATGTTCTAGAGTTCCCTTATCCCAGTGTCTTACCTCTATACACAGAATTTCAGGCCTGGCGGATGAACCTTCCAATGTGCCAAGTGTGAGCCCTGTTAGCAGAGCACCACACATCCTGAACCCTGCCATGTGTTCTCAGCCCCCAGGGTGAGCAGCCAAAGCAAGGGCCAGCTCACAGCCACTGGACACGTGCCAAAATCGGACCCTGAGCACTTGGGATGGGTGCCCACCTGGCTTGCTCTGCCCACTGCATGTGCCCAGGTTGAGCACATGTACTCCAGGCAGGTGCATCAGCCTTTCTTTTTCTAAAAACCGAGGCCAAGCTCAAAATTATTTTCTGTCACTAGGAAGTATTCAGCTTAGTTCTTACCATTAATTATAAGTATTCATAAGGGCATTATCCAGCAAGACAGGAGGACATCTTATTGCTCATTAATAGAGGCCAGAACAGCTCTTCAACCCATAGCATGGTCAGGTTTTTTTCCTTCGTTCTCAGCAGAAGTTAAAACATGTTTTTATTCTTTCCAAAACACAGACTGGATTACCGTGACTCTCCATCCCTGAAGGACGAGCTGTCTCTGGAAGGATCGCTTGCCTTTCAGCTCAGGTTAGTCCTTGCCCTGGTTGTATGTGTCAGGCAGCTCGAAGACAGCACTTATCAGCCAAATGGCAGCTGGGAGCAGAGGGACAGCTTGGCAAGTGGCATGCGGCCAGTGCGTGGGAAGCAAGCTGGGCTTGAATGCAGAGGGGGAAGGGATTGCTGGCTCTCTGTACTGCTTACAGGTATCGTATCCAGGGTCAGCCCTGGATGGCATGGATGCTTTGGAGCAAGACAGTTAATAGATCCTTTATCGCAGCCAATATCCTGTACTGTTTGCACCAGAGTAAAACAGATCTTGTTCTCCCGCAGCTCCTTTGGAAGGAAACCCTGTCCCGACCCTCCTGTGTCAGGCACAAGATGATGCCCTTAAAGTAGGATGAGCATCTGCACAAACTATCTTCGCCCTGATCTTGATGCTGGTGAAGAACCTTTGGTAATGGGAGTGACCCAGCAAAGGGCATGATAAGGGATCCTAGGATGCAAAATACTTGGTTAGCATCTTCTGGGAGCATGAATCTGCAAGTACTATTGCCTTTCCACTGGCCTTCAGGCATGTCGGAGCACAGACACTTAGGTAAAATTTTTGATAATCCTGTAGACATGAGGAGTGAACTGCACCAAATGACCCTGAGGGAAACCACAGCTGTTTATGCCGTATTTATACCCAGTGAAACTTCTCAAAGACACGTTTTTGGTTTTTGCTTAAAAGCACAGTTTGCCTGCATAAAATTAATTCTAGGCACAGACTGTAGCTTGGAAATGTAGAGTTTGAGAGAATAGATTTGGTTTTTTCTATTTGGTTGTTAATGTATTATTTGGGCAATGCTGAAAACATGCTAAATGCTATACAAGCATGCCCAGGGTGGGGGAGGAAAAAAAAGGTAAATTGAATCATTTACAGAGAACAGGCTGTTACAGACTTTCTGCTGGGGTAATCAGGCAGGGGAGAAAGGATTAATGTCTCTGCATTATTAAGCTTTGGTGTGCTTGTCATAACCTTCCACTAGCTTTTGCATTTACTCACTAAAACCTGGCTACCAGATGGCATTATTTGGCTTTGCCTATGCTTCTGAGACACCCTAGCATCATCCCGCATTCTATCCAGAACCCCTTGGTGTGGTGTTATACAGTAAGAAGAGTGAGTCTGGCACCTTTCATTAGCAAACCATGCAATAAATAGCACGAGATCCCTAGGAACAAGCTGGTGCTGTTTAAATGCTCATTTAAGTCTAGCATTTTTCTGGCCAGTCTTCTCTGGATTTTAATTTATATCATAATTTGATATTTCTATTTTTGTTTCTGAAAACTTGTTTTCTTTTTACCTTCCTGCATCAGGAAAAGCAGGCATAAAAGCTTCAATCAATTCATTGCTCTCCTATTAGATTTCTGTCTTTATAATTCTAATGCCAGTATTGATTGTGGTTAACCCTTTTATTTACTGGTATAAATAAAAAGCAAATTGGCCCAAATTTATTCCCCATCATCTTTCAAGTATTTATTTCCTGCAGTGTTTTTTTGGTACTCTGCCTCACCACAGTGATGCCTGTCAATATTTTTGGCTTTTAACACACATTTTAAAAAAAAAACTCAGCAAAACTAATTTCTGAAAACAGTATTTTCCCCTCATTACGTCTTTATGAAACAACTCATGAGGTTAAGAAGTTATGGTATTTCATAATCAGTTGAGCAATCAACCTCACATACTACTGATAGCTAGATTTTAGTTCCATTTATATTCTTGTTATACTTTCTATTCTGATAAGTTTGGGGCAACCCCTTATAGCACTGATTGCTGCTGTGAGCTATGTTTTTCATCTCCCAGCTAGGTGAAGTGCCTGTGGTGGTTACCGCCAGCGTTAGGCAATGCAGAACTGTGTTTTGTAGTCTACAGAGTTAGTCTTAACAGTTCTGGGGAACAATCACATCTATGAAAAATTCCAGAAGCTCTCTTAAAGCAGGCAGCTAGTAAGCCCGTAACTATGATGTTTTATCTGTCAAGACTGGGATAAAAGTCCCACTGCGAAAAAAGAAGTTTGGCCCTTCAGCCTCAGTTCTCTTAACGAATCCACTACAGCCCCTGCAAGATATGTGGCTCAGTGTAAGAGTAACTGAAGGACGCCTTTAGACCTGATGTCCAAGTGCTCAGGCTAGGCAGTGAATCCTGAGCTGCTTCTGGCTGTGACCGTGTAGACGGGCCCTGCACCCCCGCTGCCTCTTCAGCTATTCCTTGCAAAGGTCACTCCTTTGGAGTCAGACCAGGACTTTTGCAAATATTGGCTGCACTGACAAAGTGTGTGCATGGGGCATGGACTCTGCATTAGGAAAATCCCTCAGTAGGATCTATTTAAGATTATTTCATGACTGCTTGTTATTACCTAATATTAAAGGTATAAAAGGAAAATTTGTGGTCACTTGCCTGTATGTGAGAGGAAGAACGTTGACACCTTGCTGCCATGAGTTGTGTTGTCTCCTACGTTACACCTCTTCAGACAGGGCCTGATGCAAACCACACAGCCTGTGCACTTCCACACACATTTACCTCTGAACTGAATTGCATTTTCTGTAGCTAAAGCTTGAGGACCTCAAAGTATAGTTACAAAATTTTAGGACTTGGCAGTGTCTCCAAGTAATGGCTTTTGTTCTGCCATGCTTGAGAGGTCTTGCAGTTAAACTGCATATAGATACCTGAAGACAAAGTAGTGAACATAGTCAGTATCCATAGCCATTCAGTCCCAGTATTTCCATAATGCTATTGCTTGTCCATTTGGTTAAATAATGTATCTAAGCAAAATACATCGCTGTAACAACAACGTATTCTACATGTTAAACCATATTTGTCAGCTACTTTTGGATTCTTCTAGTGGTATTAGAGAAAGCCTAGAGACGTGAAGAGTAGAAATAAACAATTTTAACTTGGTCACATGTTCTCAGTATTTTTATAGGACTGGGTTCTGCCACAAAGACAGCATCTGTACTTGAACATTTGCTTATTTTTCTCTCTTTGTAATCCAAAGTGGGACACAGGACAAAGGTAAATACCCTCCTAAAATACACACAAAGCCAAAAAGCCATTTCATGTAAGGAGGAATCACAGATGTTGTCTTTTTATTTCTCTCTCATCAGATAGTTCAGTGCCATCTTTTCTTTTTTCCCAGTGAATGCATAATAAATTCTTCATCTGGTGCACTTTTTAGGTAATTTAGACCAACTTCTTATTGACACCATGTAGGAATAGCCTAACGATAAATAAGAACTATGTCTGATATTTATGTTGATGCACTAGCCATATGATAGGCTTCCTGCAGCTTTCATTTGCTAGCTTCTTCTCAAGTCTGCAAGGTAGCATCTGCAGTTACAGACCTGTTTACCACAGGTACATTTGCCTAATCCCTCATCTTGCTTGCAGGGCAGCGTGTTTTAGGCAACAACAGGATCTGGTGGGAAGAGCAGTGTTCGCAGCTGAAACCAAAAGACACATCTGTTACTTCTGAAGACCCTGCACTGGAGTGGCTTCTGGTTGCGTTATCGTCTGTGCAGCAGAGAAGAGGTTTGCATTTGTTTACAGGGTTTGTGAATTTGCACACTTAGTATCAGTCAATAAATCTACCATCTAGTATCTCTCCAGAAACAGTCAGAGTTGCATTAACTGTGTTCTCAAAAATCAGTGACCTTAGCAAAGACCTGATGAGACACTCCTGCTGTTGGTGAACATCATTCACACAAGCAGAGAGGAAGCTGTGTGGTCAGGCCCTGGGCTGAACCCCATATGCGCTACAAACTTCAGCACAAAAGCCCTCATGCTTTGCCTCCCTTTAGAAGCCTCTGTGCCGTTACCTTTTAGTCCCCTTATGTAATTTACAGTGGATAGCATCTCTCATTGTGCTGTCTTTGCAACACAGCTCTCTTTAGAGATGCAAAAGCCTGCTTTGCTGAAGGCACATATACAACATCTCATTTAAAGCTATATAAAATGGCTGAAAAAATCCTCTCTTGGTGAACTTAATGGGGGTTTTACCATTGACGTCAATGAGGCCAAGTTCCCATCCCTTTTCCAAGCAAGACTAAAACACTGAGGTCATTTGGCTGGCAGTAATTGTTCGAGAATTGCAACCACCAGAACAGAAACGCAGTAGGCTGCCATGTAAATCTTTGGCATAACCGGATCAATGAGGGTCAATGCAGTTTTATGAGTATACATTTATTGTACATCATCATTTTGAGGCAGATCTTACATGTCCTAGGCAAGTGCTGCAAAGCTCCCACACCTTGTTATGTAGATATATGTAAATTTTCTCTGCACAGTAAATACACTCAGAAAGATTTCTTTTATAAGTTGCCCTTCCAAGCTCTTCTAATGTGAGCTCTGAGCAAACACGCAAACAAAAGCCTCACAACCACACGTGGAGAAAGAGGTTGTCAGTAGTGTTTAAACCACCTGTCCAGGGAGCTACTTTGGGCCCGCAAAATGTGCCAGCAACGGAAAGGTCAGAATGAAGATGCTGGCAAACGGAAAGGCAGGATCATATCTTAGTACAGAGTACAACTGTGCTAATATGTCGGCCCTTTGTCTCCCCTGTCCGTTTGAGTCCTGGGACTGCTGCTTGGGTTGGGAATGGCAGTCAGCAGCAGTACAGGTCCCTTCTGCAAGCTGGCTTGTGTATGAGGGCCTGATTAGCATTTGTGCTGCTGGGAGGTGATGGGGGGCATCTGATGAAGCAGAAGGAGCGAGGTGTGCTCAGCTTTTGGAGCAGAAAACTTGGGGGAAGAAAGAGCTGGAGGAGGACACCTGCTCCAACAGCTCTGGTGGTGTCACAAAGCCAGCAGCACTAAGATGCCCTTGGGGAGTACACAGACCTCACACAGAGCCAGGAGTCTGCAGAAGTGAGACAGCCAAGTACGTGGCCTGGAGAGCTCACATTCAGACAGCAAAAAGGAGAGAAATCACAGAATACTGTGAGTTCTGGGAAAGTTCTAATCTCATTTCTCTTTTCTGATCTGGTGAGGAGTGGCCCGCACTAGCACAGACCAGGACGAATGAATAGGCTAACGCTTTCCCAGTTAACTTCCAGGGAGGCTCTTCCTGAAGAGTCCTGGACTGCCTTAAGTGGCAAGATGATATAATCACCTGTGGCACGGTGACTTTGCAGTAAAAATTGATGAATAAATCAGAGACAAAGATCACACTTGGCAGACGTGCCAGCAAATATCAGAAGTCCTTCCCCATAACCAGATCTTCCCCAATGTTGAAACAAAAGAAATGGCCAGAAGCTTATGACTAAATGTGTTGCCATGGATTAGTCTGCATTATCAAAGCAAACAAAAATTTCTGAAGTACAGATTCAACAAGTTTTAAATGTGAATATTCCTGTGGTGCAGATCACTTCCAACCAGAGAGAGAAAAGGAAAAAACAGTGACTCAAAAAATGTGATTTTTTTTTTCCAATTTAAAATAGACAAATGCAACGGTTCTGTTTTGCTATATTTTCCAAAGATCATACTTTGTGTGTTTCAGGGTGGAACAAAAAGAATTTCAGACCTTTAAAGTTATCATAGAATGGAACTGTTGCTCTCTGGCCAATTATATCAAGCAGGCTTGAAGTTACAAGAAATGCCCTCAGAAATGAGAGATGTAAAGAAAAAGAGGGGTATAGGATGCTGAGAAACATCACTGTGTGTTTAATTCAGGAAAACAATGGTCTGCTGTCATCGCTCTGATTCCAAAGTCAGTAGTGTCTTAAGGATAACACATAAGACCTTTGGAATAGGATAACCTTAGACATGTGAGAACCCACCCATAGAGCAGAGATTTTAAAGTCGCCTTTATGTCTCTTCGAATAGCTATGCAGATGCATAGCCCAACCTAGCAACTTTGCAAACATTAACACTTGAGAATAGTTGATAAATTCTGGAAAAGCCAATGTCTCTCCTAGCTCTGCAATAAATAGAGACAGATGAATAGTCACAGTTTGGCTGTCTAATGCTGAAAGTCAGAGACTTTTTTTTTAACGGAAAAAATTGTAAGATGGTCCCTTTTAAACATTTTCATATTTCTGAAAGTAACTTTCATGCTGTTTCTGGAGCTCATGAAATCATTGTTTCTGAAGGAGTTATCATCACCCAGTTTACCAGCTGGCCAGCCCTTCAGTATTGGCTTACCTTTAAAAGAAGGCATCAAAATCAGTGAAGAAAGTAGCAATGATTTTTAGTGGAATTTCCCAATTTAAGTACAAGGAATGAATCAGGATACAGAGTTCAACAAAACAGAGTGGTGATCATTGGTGGCAGGGTGGCTGCCTTTCTTTTGATGCTTATCCTGAAGCAGTTATAGCGGCTAGTGAAGCTGAAAGCCCTTTGGGACCCAGGATGCATCTTGCTAATGTCTGTAAAGTCCTTGTCACATTTTCAGCTCTGTGTTACTATTACAGCCAAGTCGCAGATTCCACTGCTGTACAGAAAATTAAATGCTTATTAAAAGGAACAGTACTGTGAAGCTCAAACGCAGTGCCTATCTGCTTCATCCCATTTAGACAGCGTGTCCTTGTGCCTTGTTTGTACAGCATAGAGAATCCCTGATCTGCAGGTGAACAGTCCTTGCAATTGCCTACACTGCAAGTGAAAGCATTTTACTGCATATTCTTCAAAGGAAACAAGCGGGGAGGCCCTATAAATGTGTTATACTGCACTGAGAGATAGACAAAGATATGCACTATGAATTTATTTTTGTTAACAGTCAGAGAAATAACGCTAGTTATTTTAACTCGCCCTTGGAGTTACTGCTCTGAAGGAATGTGCTAAATGCTATGCATTTCTTATGTATCCATTTGAATATGAAGATTCAAGAGCATGAGGCTACATCTGTTCTAAAAAAGAAAAAAAGATCAGTGCTTGGCATCTTGGTGTGCTCTGTGCTACAAGTCACCAGATTCCTTGCAACGTAGCTAAGATCTACATTTTTAATATTGGCTAGCAGCGCCTCCATTTTTGGGTTGTTAGCCTAAATTGCCTTACACATGTTGGATGTTCTAGGAGTGAGTACTCTGTGCTGCTTTGAAAAGATTTAAATAAAAAATTCAGCATTATTTTGGGAGGCACTCCAGAATTATCAGTTGCCTAAATACATGAATATTTCAAGTGCTCCTGAAGATCATAGTGCTTGAAAATCTCACGCAATAATATTCTGAGATGTTGTAGAGCCTACTTCCCTTATATCTCTTTCAGCATTGATTAAATATTATTTGCTACTTCTTCCAGAGTTCATGAGAGGCTCCGTGAGACTTTAAAATATCTTGAATCTGGAGTTACTTAGTCAAGTCAGAAGCCCCGTTGCTCAGTTTGAATATATAGCAAGTTCAGATTTTTTTCAAAGGCAAAAAAAGCAGCACTCCATTTTTTGCATGGGTTCAAATTTTGCAAGTCATTCCAATAATTTTAGATAATGAGGCTGGAATAGTCTGAACAAATACAATAAGATGTGTTTAGTAGTCCACAGCACTAAATTAGAGAGTACACAAAAAATGCTTAATTTGAACTTGAAAACCTCTGTTAATAAATAAATAAATAAACTCCCTAAGAGCTCCAATTCAGCACAAAAACCAGAGAAGTAGATGCTGATAATCGTATCTATGTCAAGCAGTACTGTTCTTAACTGGCTTCACTTTCAGATTGCAAGGGNACAGCACTAAATTAGAGAGTATACAAAAAATGCTTAATTTGAACTTGAAAACCTCTGTTAATAAATAAATAAATAAACTCCCTAAGAGCTCCAATTCAGCACAAAAACCAGAGAAGTAGATGCTGATAATCGTATCTATGTCAAGCAGTACTGTTCTTAACTGGCTTCACTTTCAGATTGCAAGGGATGCAACAAGCAACCAGTGCAACATCTGAGACTTGCACTGTTCAGCTAAGTTCATTTTACCGAGCACTGGCTGTCTAAAAATGGCATCTCTAAGCAGGTTGTCCGTGCTGCCTCACTACTCACTGCAAAGAGACCGATACATCCAGAGATGTCTAAGAGAGGGTGCAATGAATAGCCGTTTGGAGGTGCTACACTTATTTGAGATAAATCTCTCCCTAGATTTGCTAAAAAACAGAGTATAATTCAACTTTTAAACACAAGCAGCCACTTTGGAAGATGCGCATTTCTATTACCGTCTCACTGTTTTGTTAAGTCAGTCCCGCACGTGGACGTTTACATCTGTCAGAATCTGTGTTGTTGAATTCACCCCCAAACGCACAATTCCTGTCACTTCTAGAAGTCATTTGTCTTCAACTGTTTTTAAAACAGACGTTTCAAAGCTGCACCACAGAGAATTTGTGGAAACAAAATTTTAAGTAGGCACACGTGAGGATCTTCTTCATAAATACTTGAATATGTAAAAAGTACTGTGTAGCACCTCGGATGAGTAACAACTGAGCAGTACAGCTTGACTTTCAAATATTCATAATAAATTCATTAAATAAGGAATGACTTGAAGAAAATTATGATCACAGATATTCCACAAACAGAAGGGAAAGCTAAATGACAATTCTGATGTGTCCTCGGAATATTTTCATGAGAAAACTATATTAATATTTAACGTATGTATTACCTTTTTCAGTCAGCTCTAATTTAAGTGACTTTAATTCTCTGTGAAATGTCTGCTAAGAGAATACTAATGCTACTAATAGCTGCTTGCCATACTTGGGGAGGCAGGAGTTAATATTACTAACGTCTGTGTCTAAAGATGTTATTCTTAACACTGAATTAGAGAATGTTGTAACCATGTAAATTTATACACTAGCACAATAGAAATGGAAGCAGTGAGCTATTTAATCTATCTACATAAATACTTAATCTCACAGATGGCAAACAACCCCAGATTTGAGAAACAGACTGTGAGCAATACTGATACTAGAGGAAAGCATGTCCCTAAAATGGCAAAAGCTGGGGTGTCTAACAGCAAAGTCAATAGACCACGTATCTAATTAGCCTGAGTTGCCACAGCCCTGCCTTGAACTGCCAGCTAATTTTCCCAGGTCTGTGATGGAAGGTACTGTTCCCTCCCTTTGTGCACCCCAGAAGCTTTCCTGTGTGGGCTACCGAGCGATCCCTGCCAAGGGTCTCCAGCCTACGGAGCAGGGGAACCTTCCCCAATGTGGGCAGTTCCTGAAGACACCCAGCCCGCCTCATTTCAGGGCTGGCACTCCTGAGCCGTTTTGCCTTCCAGGACTGACAGCAGAACTGGCCCTCAGGAGCTTCATTGCCTTCAGCCAGGTTTCAGGAGCAGATACTTGCCACTTTACATTGTTTTAGCTCGATCCAGTTCAACTACCCAATGCTTAGGGAACACACTAGTAACTACACCTTTGGAAAACTAAAAGCAGGATTTGATGCAATCCCTTGATGTGAGGAGACATTTTATTCTGTTTCATACCACTTCTTTGCAGCTTACCATTTTCCTTCCAAGGAGGACCAAGGAAATAAAAAACATTTACAGAGTTACTAAAAAGTTCATGAAGAAATGAAGGGCATACCCACACATTCACATGGTAACATAATATATACAATTAAAGGAACTGAAGGCTTAATGAGTGCACTAAAGAAAGGTTATTTTAAGTGCCTAAAGCTAATGGTTTCTCAGCCAGCTGATACCTGTGAAAATGACTGACTTTAAAAAACAATGCCATTTGTTTAAAGAAGTTTAAAAACAAACTTTTATACAGTGCTATGAGTGATGGTCCTAGGATGATAAATCTGTGAAGATATATCTAACTGGAGGAAGAAACCCCAGTCAAAAGAGGAAAAGAAAGACCTTGAAGTGTTTGAGCATAAAGAAACGAACAAATCAGGCTTGCTGCACCAGTGTACTCAAGACTTCCTTGAACTGAAAGTGTCACTTTTTAGCCAAGTCCTTGCTAAGTTTCTTTGCTAAATCTGGTTTCCAGACAGGATAAACTGAACAAAATTAATGTAGATTAAAAAAAATACAAATGGGATCTACTTTCTGTTGGGGTTGAGATGAACCACCTCAATTAATTCCCGACCCGTAGTGCCTCTGTCTGATGCCAGCCAAGCCTTAAAGAGAGAGAAGCCAATGCTTCAGAAGACAACAAAACCTCTTTCCTTAAGACATCTCTTCCAACACTAGGAAAAATGCTGCTAGTTTTTCTTTCGTCGTATATTTCAAATAAACATTTTGTGCTTCCCAGGGCATCTCCTTCCAAAGCCATCTCCCTGGAAGTGAGATCAGGTGTTGTCACTGTGCGAGGGCAGGGAGGCAAGGCAAGTGCCCTGGGAGCTGGGCAGGGCTCTGGCACGGGGGCCAGCAGTGCCTGTGGCAGGTGGCATGTGGCAAGGCTGGGAGCTGGGCATCCCCAGATGGGCACCCTCAGCTGGCATGGATGGGCAGCTCCCTCCTTGTGCAGCCGCAACTGCCCACAAACCCACCGAGGAACAGCATCTCTTATCTCTCACTGGTTTCTACTGGCAGGCTCAGTCCCCAGACTGGGAAGGAAAATCACAGTCTGGCTGACCAGCAACGAAAAGTTGCCAGAATGTGCTCTAAAGCACAAAAAGGGGGTTTTCGCTTTATGTGATCTACCGTTCTCCCATCCTTGTGCATTTGAGGGGATATATGGATGCAGTATGGTGCTAAACCCAGACTCCTTCCCGAGGGAGAATGTGCTGGGAAAGCAATAACCCCATCTCAGAGGCAGGCAGAAATGTTGCCTACGACCTGAATACTGAAGGATTTGTGCATTTTCTTACTTTTTACCTCACTCTAATGCTATTCAAGCATGAGAGTGTAATAAGTCAATGCAATGAGGGTTAATCCTGGTGTCTGAGTACCTGATGGGCTGACAGTGCTAAGCCTTCTTTTTAGCTGCTGTGTGCAACTGATCTTAAATCTGAAGAACTACTGAGTTACAGACTGAGCCACTTTTGTTTACATCAGACTATATTTACAGGAGGCATATGTACAAAGTCTGGAGAATTTCAGGAGAGCCTTGAGATTTTCCCTCTCTTCCTCAGTCTAAATGCTAGCAAATTCCTCTAGCATTCAGAGGTGTTTTCATAGTGTTGCCCTGTTTAAGTGCACCCACTTTACCTAGGTCAGGTCATATACAGATATGAATAATGTACTGAGATAGTAAGTTGCTAAACAGGCATTTTGTTGTACAAAGCTTCCTTATGGAACCATAATCTTTCTGCACATCATATTGCTTGTGTGGGACCAACGGTAACAGCTGCAGTTAGAGCTGAGGGCTTGTGATATTCGTAGATGTAGAAAAGGAGACTTTCTGCACAATGGTTTGGCAGATGACACTGAGCACTTTATTCGTAGTGCTCGGACATCGCCCGTAAGAGCTGTGCCTTTTTCTCCCCTCTTTCTGGAGCACGTGAAGTGCTCTGCTGAGAGCAGGAAAACAAATTAGGTCAATGACCTTTCCCATGACCTTGACACAAATTCCAGTTTGCATTGACCAGCAGAGTGCCTACTTGAACGGGACCTGTCCTGTCCTCTTTCTCACCGTGCCTCAGCCATTTCAAAGTGGCAGAAGCAGAACAGAAAACCAAAGATCAGAAGAAAAGGAGGGGGTTTTAATAACAAAATCCTCTTGGGGCCTTCCATGCCTTCATAATTTAAGGAAACTAAGTTACTTTATTTTAATTCTGATATTTAGCAATGATGACAGCTCTAATACATTGTAGATCCTTCAGATCATATTGTTAAGCCAACTTTTAAAAATTATGCTGAAAAAAGACAGATGCCATAACTTGCGAGGCTGATAGATAATGACAATTATGTTTGCATTTAAACACAAAGTGCATTTCATTCCTTCTTGTACTGCATTCTCTAGTCGGAGAGCACCCAGACATTTTCGTAGCAAGAATTGTGTTTTAACAGTTTGTTTTATGGGACACACCTCTTGTGTCATGGGAGAGCACCACAGATCACTTCTCCCTGTTGGTTACTACCAGTAGCACAGTAACTACAGTTGTTTATATCAAGTTCCTTATAATCAAAGAAGTATTTAGGTGTATGTCTTCTAAAGTATATGGCTGTGTGTGTAAGCAAGCGTTCAATTATGACCAGAGCTTTGTAATCACTTAGACTGGGGCCTGCAAGATCCAGGGCACAGGCAGCTACGCAGGCAGCACAAGGATTTGCTTTCTGCAGCTGTTTACAAAGTGTGCGTAAGATTCCTGCAACAGGGAGATCTCCTGCACACTCCCTGACTAGCTGCAGTTCTAGGCTGGGAGTAAATAAATGCGTAGAGGGGTTTTCCCAGGAGTAGGTATTACACTAGTGCTAATGAGAGGATAAAACCCATTTAGCTCCACTCCTCCCCTAATGAATCCGTGCTTTTACAGGTTCGCCCAGACTTCATGCCAGTGATTGCTCCATAACCAGGAAGGGAGCTTGAAAGGAACTGGGAGTGTGGTATAGGGTCATTAACTAATGAGAAGAAAAATGTTGTAGCTAATCATAATGCAGTTTAATTGGCAGAAGTGAAGAGGAGGGCCCAGACCCATGTGCATAGCCACATCTTTCAACACACTTTAGGCTACTAGTTGGTTTTGGATCACAATGTGAATGTGTGTGATGACCAAGAAAAAAAGTGTTTTCCAAAGCATTAATCACAAGCCCAGTTTGGTCTCCTGTAAGTTAATAATGAATTCTTGGATTTCTGTCAACTGAAGCGAAGTCAAGCCAATGCTAAACAGTTTTGAAAAACTCACCCAAAAATCTTATCCAGCCATTCAATTCCCATTAAGGATCTGCCTGTATAAATCTGCAAGCAATGCAGATACACAGTTCCAACGTGCAATTGTTTTCTCTGCCCAAGCAGGACAGAGTGGTTTACATGCAGTTAGCAAAATGGGCACATCCCTGATCCTCTTACAAATAGGCATTTGATTTCTTTGCATGAGGAATTAAAGTGTATGCTCAGCATGTATATAAGCCATTGTCCACCTATTTTTGGAGAGGGGAAGAAGGCTAGAATAAAACATTTTTTGTTAGGTGACTTGCTATTGATGAAGATATCTTTCTTCTTCGGCTATGCAATCTTAAAGAAGAAGGATGGCTCTAGTTCACAGAAAAGCTTTGTGCTTTGTTTAAAATTATCTTGAAAGTTACTCAGTATTTTGTTGCTCTAAATAACTATGTCAGCTGCAAACCATAAAGACTAAATATATGATCCTAGCCTGAGCAGAAGGATAATCTCCCACAAAGGGAGATGAGCCAAAGACTACATCAACTGAAGCAGGGATTTAAGTATGGCTCCCCAATTTTATAAGGGCGGTGTTAATATACTATCCTGGCAGAAAGCCAGACAGATGAGGAAGGATGGTACACGCATGCTCTGTCATAGGAATTTTGGATGAACTGCATGATTTATCTAATTTTTTTTTTTAAGTGACAGGAAAGGAAAACTTGATTAGGAGGATGTTGGAAATCAGACAAGCAACTTTTTACAGAAGGGTTGATGACTTTCTCAAATTAGTTCAATAGAAATCATCATAGGTATTTATATTCAATAGCTAAATAAGAGCTCTTTAGAAATAAGTAGAGAAAACAGAAGGAAGCAATTGTGTATTTAAAGTAGAAATTACTTATCTGTCTGTAAGGTGTCCCTGGGGACCTGTGCATTTCTCCTTGGGGACCAACATTCAATTTCTCATCTGTGAGTTTACCCTAACGTTCACACCAGAGAGGAACTACATTTCTTCCTCAGTGTTTGAGCGGCTGCTTCCTCCTCAGCCCCAAGCTGGGGCTGCTTGTCAGGAGAGCTCTGCGAGCCACTGTGTCTCAGTCGCTCTTCAGACACACCAGGAGGAGAGCTCTGGTTTTCAGATCCCAAACCATTTTCTCAATATGCTGCAGAAGTTTGCTGCCATTCAACTAGAGCAGTTTCCTCAGCCTTCCTCTGCCACCACTGCACCATGCATGCTTTGTAAACATTTTCAATCATCATAGCTATAAAAAAGTGAAGGTTTATAGTGAAAAAATACTTATTTGTCTCCTTAAGTGCTTGTCTGTAATTCAGTTTAATGATGCTGCACTTTGTTGCGGTCTCTCATTGCCTAGAGGGTGCTTTGTATTGATTTAGTCATTGTGTAGGTCTCAGTAACAACCAACCACATAAAACACAAACTGGAACAGGAAAAACCTTCCTCAGATGGAAAAACACATTTATCATAGCAATGAAACTTTTGATTCAGAGAATCATTTAGAAGAAATACAAAAAGAAATAAATTTCATGTTTAAATAGAAACTTTCATAGAGAGAATAGGGAAATACCCACTCAGTTTGTTGTTCTCTGTCCTTTCCTAACCAAACTGACCAGTCCCATCGTAGAACATGAAATATTGCTCTATATTCGCTGTGTCAAGTGGCAGGGAGTATATATAAGATATGCAAACACTTCTCTAAATTCCAAAATAATGTTTTTGTCCCAGTTGTAGTTATTAACAAATATTAATTCAATTCATTTCTTTTCAGAGAAGGAAAGTTATATGCAATTAATAATCCAATATTATATGATAAATGGCAAAAAGTGATCCAATCAAACTGTTACGCTTATGTTTAATAAATTATCTGAGAAATAGGGCCTATCATTTGTATTGCTATGACTAAAAGCACAATTTTCAAGGACTTTTGAATACTTTAAATGGGCAACAGTTAAGAAATTTCTTCCATTCCAGCTCCAATATAAAGAAAATTCTTTCAATCCTGTAGAATTTTCTAGTGAATTTTCTAGTGTGCTTAAGGCAGCCATGTAAGAAAAAGATAATGAAAAAAATACGTAAGGAGTCTCAGCAAAATATATGTGGACACCATTACCAAAGAGCCCTTCAGGTTCCCTCCTCTCCACAGGGACCAGACCCCACACCTGACTGCCGGGCTTCCCACAGCAAGCGTGGGAACGCAGGCATCTCCAACAGGATGCAGGATGCCAGGCAGGGAGCTGCCTTGCACAACCAGTAGGAAACAATATTGACAAAAAACCTGGGGAAAAGTCTTATGTTACTGCCTTTCATGTACAAGTTTACAGGCCAGTGCTCTTCACTAAAAAGCAGTGGTAATTTCAGCTTTTCCTTCTGTGATGGTGATTTCTTGAAGCAAGCTGTGATTTGTAAATAAAAATATTCCTTATATCAAATTGGTGCCCTCTTGTAGTATCACTGTCACCCCGTACCTTTCCAAGATCAGCAACTCAGTATAAAACGTAAGCCAACAGATGATACTGTGAGGTCCTCTCACCCACGAGGGAAGATTATGACTGCCTTTTACTTGACAACATTAGCTTCTAGGTATCTCTATTTTTTGCCCTTCAAAAGTGGAAACTGTGGTGGAAGACACTACATACTGTGTAGAAATCCAAGAACTGTGGAAATACTCTGCTAAGAACTTCATCGTGCATGATGGCACCATGTGGGTCTTCCCTTGATTGGAACCCCAATATAGAGCAACTCCCAAACTGAGCGCTAGCTCTCACGCGAGAAGTAAAGCCTCCCTTTTTAATGCAGTCTTTAATTTGCCAGTGTTCACACTCACTAGTGAGTAGCCTCAAAGCAGTCATAACCAAGGGACTAAGTATTTCCCACTGGAAATAACATTTTCTGCTTATTTACAGCTCTCACACTATTAACCACCCGATTGGCAGAAACTGAAAAATTATGTTTAGAATTGTTTTTGGACAATGTCTAAGTTACTGATTTCTTACGCACTAATGAGATGGATGTGCTTTTTGTGCAGCGCAGAGCTGCAGACAAGCAAAGCTAATTTTTATGGTCACGCCATTTTCTTACTGACATTCATGTGCAACGCTCTTATCGAATGGTAATATTCATGAAGGTCCACAGAACAAGCCAAGTAAGACCTGCAATTTGAATGATGTTAGAGAAAGAACTCTGTAGGTGGTTTCCCCAGAACAGCAAACTAACACTAATTGTCTCAGCTATATGAGAGGAAGTATATTCTTGGTTTAAGGTTTGGAATTCTCTTTTTCAGAAGATGCATGGCCTGCAAACATATTTGTGTTCCTAACTGTAAGCATGTGAATAATCCCATTAGAGAGATTTTGTGACTGGTTTTATGCTTGAAGTTAAAATCAGAGTAAATGTTTAGAGGATCTGTGCCTAAGGCAGGAGTCAATATTGAAAGAAAAAAGCTGGTTAATACACATCAGCTGCTTTTTTTTTTTTTAAGAATGATACCATTTTCTATTTTATCTTTTGCTGGAAATTGCAGGAACTGAAAATTCAATTTTGTTTTTAATAAATAATTCATTGCTTTTCTGATGTTTTATACTTTTTCTGTGAAATCACTAGAACTGGAAATTTCTCCCCATGGATTTTGTGTCTTTTTTCACAAAGAGGTCTGAGGAGGAGGAATAAATGCTGTAAAAAAAATCGTTACTGGCCACTGCATTAAAAAAGCTTAATTTCAGTAGCAGATTCTGCCTCTTTGTTATCCATTTACAGACATCTAAGTTATACTTAAATATATCTATAGCAAACACTTTAAATGAATCAATTAAATAGTTCCTGAAATAGAAGCTACCTTTGTAAGAGTTCCAGAATTTTTGAATTCATTGCTTCTATTCAAGCTACTAGCAACAAATATAATATTTATATTAAAATATTACATAGAACATTAATACTACAACACTAGTAAAAGTTCTTGAAATAATTTATGGCAGATAAACAGCACTACAGGCATCTTTGGCAATCTTCAATAAAGCATGAACCCTAGGATCATTCCAAGCCCTCATAGCTGATGTACAATACTACATAGTATTGTAGCTCATCCAGAAGAGAATGAGAAGGTCTCCCCTTTCCCTGTCTCTTGGCCTGAACATTTTTCCACAGATGAGAGTGGAACAGTTTAAGTAAACAACTTTCAACTCCTAGCTGTTCAGCAGAGTAATCCAGGGCTCGTGGGTATGAATCATTGATACTGAACCACAGGGGTGCTATCTAATGTAGGTTTAGTGTGGAATCAACAACTAACAGCTTGCCTGTGACCATACCATTCAATGTGTTTTCCAGATTTTAAGAATATAAACTCTATAATCTGAGGCTAAGGATCATAACCAAGATTAACACTTCACTCCAAAGGAGGCACCATAGGTACATAAATTCAAGGAGGAATCAAAAATAATCTCATGTAACCTGTGTAGATAGCTGGGACAGTAGACAACCAGCTTCTCTGGCGACATTTGCGGTTCAGACTTAAAATTCGGATGCCAAGCAGTACAAGAAATGCCAGCATCTTCACAGTGTCTAACTCCTATCCTATGCAGGATTCACAAACTAGGTAATTACATTTTGCTAGGTGCACGCTGTGGTTGGTGGTGGCTGCTGAAAACAGCACACGATACTAAAAATATATCAGTCTCAGAGAGGAGCTGCAGGATGTTTCCTAAAGCCCAGAGCAAAAGATATCTACATGTAATATCATTTGGAAGATTTTCTTCATTGAAATCTTACAAAAGAGATAATCGCAGTGTGGCAGGTGTAACGGGAGGGTGATAACTTAGCTAACTTTGTGATTTCAACAACCCTAGGAAAAGAAGCAACAATCCTATTGTAAACAAATGCCAAGAAAAGCTGCAAATTTGCATCTTTATTATCTTCATCACAACCTTCCTGGGTTCTGGTCCTAAGCAATCAAGCTTTCACTGTAAACAACTGCTTCTCTCACCTCCACATAAAATAAATCCAGCCTTTAGAACAAAACAATAAAGAAACACTGAGAATAATGTCATCAAATGTCCCAGAGTGACTACGTTAGAAGGTATGGTCTGTCTACGTTTACAAACTCTTACCTTCTGTCATGAATAAAATGCTACTAGGATCTGTTAAATACTCAGACTCCTCCCTTATGTTCACAGACGCTAATGAAAACTGGAAGTTAAGCTACTTGCAGAAATTAGTCCCTTCAGTCCTTGCGAAAGGATTTTGAAAGCTTACATCAATTGCTTTATTGCCATCTGGGAATGACACGGCCCTGGCTCCTCAGCCTGTATCCTACAGACTGTACTTGTTTTTAACACAGGTTCTCCCAAACTGGCTGTAACTTGAGCAGGAGTGGAGCTGTAGTAAGTTGCAGTAGCACCATGCTTACACACCATTAAAGGTGTTCCCACTATAAGACGGTTTCTTGCTTTTAATCAATAGGATTAGCCGTGCTTTTTCCAGCCTAGAGTAAGTAAAACGTGGGCTTCTGACACAGAGGAGCTAGCTATTGGGAATGGTATCGCTGATCCTAGGCTGCTGCTCTGAGACATCCTTTGGAGGAGTCTCCTTTTCTCTACTGGGTGCATAGAGGGCCTCAAAGGACCATCAGTGCTTCATTCGAGGTGTCGCAAATCTACCCACACCAGTCACGCTGGGTGATTCCAGTTGCTTTTGACTGAAGGGAAAGCTGTCAAGAACAAAGGCCTAAAGCAAGACAGCTGATGGCATAGGCCTGGGAGATTACCATCCCTCCATCTAGGAAAAACACTACTTAACTTTTACCAAAGCCCATTCAGTAGTTTTATTGAGATCCACTAATTTTCATGGAGATGAGCTCAGCTCTGGGCAATGTGCCTGCCCCAGTACGGCCATTTCAGCCCATTTCAGGATGCTGTTTGCATGCTGTGAACAGTGACAGCAAGCTGCCAATAGATGTCAATATAATAGAGAGCAGACTTGTGGGAAGGAAGATGAGCATGGCTGCTGAAGATACAGGTGTGATTTTAAAAACGATGCAGAAGATGTCACAACTCTAACCATACTCTTGTCCAAAGGGAATCCAACTAATGTGTGAAAAGTTAGTATCTGCTTAAATGATCTTCACCACATAGCTCCGGGAAAGTTAGCAGGGGAACTTGTGAATCTTGACATGCTTTCTGTGATACTGACAGGTGGTGTTTTGCCTACTCAGAACACCTAAGCAGGTTCTTCTCACAATGTGTAATACAAGATACTTAAAGTTTACAAGGATTCTGATATAAGAACAGGGGCTATAAAATGCATTGGTGATGCTTGTGGCTCAGGAAGTTCCTGATCTGCTCGTTTCTGAAGGCTGGAAAAGTGCATCACTGCAGTGTGCCTGCCCTGCTGATTCTCAGTGAGGTTATTGACCTTTGTCAGAAATAGAAAATGGGCTAGAGACACTTTTGGTGTGGTTCAGTACAGTTATTCTGATGTCTTTATTTTTAAAAAAGTTGATCTGAGTGTGATTTTTAGAGGCATCAACAATGAAAGCCCTGTCTGAAGTCAATGGCAATTATGGATGTTCAAATCTTCCAAAATATCAGACTTTAAGTATTTTCTTTATTGAGACTAACAATATTGAAATTAACAGCTGGCATAGTTCTCCTTTCTGGGAAAACCTTAGGAACATCCTGTAATTTGTGTTCATACGAAAGCTGAGAAAACACAGGCTTAAGCAGCCCTGCCAGCTCTTGTGATTTTATCATAAACCTGACAATATGTCATGTTTTCTTTAAGGTCTGATATCCTGTATTTATGATGAGAATCTCAGATTACACATTTGAAAAGGTAAGCTTCTGATTCTCGTGACTGCAGAGAAAGCTTGAAAATCTGAATTTTACATTCCATAATCAGAATACAACCACCTCTACAGTCTTTATGTTAAAAAAAAAAAAAGCAACCAAAAATTGACTGTAAGCCAGTCTCTTACTTTTTGAGAACCTGACTCAGAATCTGAACGCTTTGATTTGGCATTAATGTTTAACTTCAGCTTTGCAAAACAGTCTTAGCATTAACATCTAAGTCTTCATATTTTCCATATGAAATTGGCGGGCTTACACATTTTTTAAGGGCTGTAGTTTTATGACTGGTCAATATGAGTTTGAGGACCATAAACACAAGTCCTTTCTAACTATCACGAACAACGTCTTTTTCTCACCCTATTTCTGCATCATAACCCACTTTTTGGATTTCCATGTCTAAAGTGAAGGAGGCAAATATTTATATTTGGAGCACATTTATATTCAAAGCATGCTGAAGTTGATGGCCCTTTATCATCACTGCTGGGCTTTAGTATCGGCACTGTGCTGAGAGCTTTTACACTGGGTTCCGAGCAATGTGCATCTTCAGCTTCTCTGACTCCCACCCAAGAGCAAATGTTCGGTTTCTTCCAGATTTAGACATAAACTGTGGTTGATTCTTGCTGCTGGCAGAAATGAGAAAACAGATTTAGGAAGGAGAGTACAGAGATTTAAACCTTGCTGAGTAATGGCCATCTTGGGTCTTACTGCAGCTGCCCTGACTTTTGCTTTCAGCTCTCACTACATGGCTCCCTTCTCAGCTGCCTGCAGACACATGGCAATGTCCTTTCAGTGCACCCACCTTCCTGACAGGTCTCTGTCCTGGCTGGGAGGGGCTGGCAGAGGTGGGCGTTGAATACATGACACAACCCCCATCCCAGACCAGGCTTGCCTGGTCTCCTGTGTTGGATTCATTCATAGTCCTCCCTAAATCTGCCAATGCAGGTGTAAAGAGACAGCAAGTACTACAGTATGTCAGATACCCACAGCATGAGTTCAGAGTGCAATTGTTAGGGCTGCAGCTAATAGATCATTTGTTGGATCCCGTTGTGATGCTCTGCAAAGGTTTCACCCGCCTCCCTGTCTGCAGAAGCTTGCTTTCCCCAGAGCTCCCCAGGTATGCCCTGCTTTCCAGAGGCTTTCTGTGATGTTTAATATTCATATTGCTGGGACAGAAAGAAAGAAAGTTTTTGTACTACTCCCTACTCTCTTGAGATAGGAAATAAGTATAACCAAGCATTTTTTCTCTGACATTTGCTCAAGGCAATAGCAGAAGGGATGACAGGAACACAGTCCTCTGAGGACAGGAATGAAGAGTGGAGCCTAGTGACCCTCAGGTACCTCATTTACCTGAGGAATTGTCTCTGGTAAAGACTGCACATTACTACCTCTAGCTGCTGAAAGCAGATGACTTAGCGGGGTCGTATCACAAGGCGAGTTGGTCATGAAGAGTTCAACCAGCTACGTCCATACCCTTTGCAAGTGACAGAAAGACAGCTTCCAAAGAACAACAAAAACAGAGGACTGAAAATAAGCCTGAGGGTTACTTTGTGTTTCATAGCTTGCTCTGTGACCAGAAAGAGTTACCCATGCACAAAGTGCTTATCTCGGAAGGTTAGTAACAACAGGCAGTCCCTGATCATCAAAAGCTACCAGCCCCCTCCAGCTCTGAGCCAAGACAAGCCCCCTCTGCGACACAGCCATCCAGAGCTGGGGACCTTGCTACCCTTCCCTATGTGCCTGTGCGAGCACCACCATGGCCACCACTCTTCATATTCTTCATCCCAAATACATCCCAACAATTCTACATCCCAAATACCATGCAAAATTATTCTCTCACCAACATGCAATTTTCTTCTGCCCTCTACCTCCATAAAGGAAGATTTCAAGGTACTGATGACATTTTATGTCAGATTAGAAAAGAGAAAAAAAATGACAGAATAATATTGAAACTCATATCCATCATGACTGAATTATAGAATATTTAGCTTTTAATAACTCCTTATTGGTACATAAAGAGTGGCTTTCATCTAAAATACAGCAGAAAATATCTCATTTAATATTTGAATTTTCTCACAGAGCAAATGAATACTCTGTACTAAAATTTCCTGGTTTAGGGAGACTGTAAGGCAAGAGAGTACAGACCACACAAATATTTTTGGTGTTTTGTTACCAAAAATTTGAGGGAATGGGGAAGAAGGAAAAGGGTGGAGGGACCTCCTGATCCCTGAGGACTCCTAGATATCAATAGTTCCTGACAAAGCCTAGTGGAGCTTAGTAAGGAAGAACACAAGATAGCCTCTGTAAATAGATAATTTTAAATGTAATTCATATATTTTAAAAATTCTAGTAACTTCAGTGTCATGCTTTCTGGGGTATGTAAAGATAGTAACCATAAGGTTTTATCTTGACTTGCAGCCTAAGTAGCTAGAACTGAAATAAAGTGGGTCTGACAAGAAACATTATATAATAAAACAATTGAGAAATACCGTGATAAACACCATGTGGCTTTTGTATGCCTTCAAGAACCTTTGATTTACCAGTCTCAGTTGTTAATGGTAAAGTAGGCATTTGCACTGTTGTTAATCAATCTAAAGTTAACAAGGCCCTGATACCACTTCATGCCTGCCCATTCGTGAATCTACATGGGCTTTACTAACCTTTAGGGCAAGGGGAGAAATTACACAGCCTGACATGCAACTCTGCCAAAACCCTGCAATGAGCCCATTGCTATGAACCATTAATAAGGTAATTCTAGAAGCTCAAGTTTGTTTCCCTAGCTACATAACATTACACAAACATTTTGGTTACAATTCTGTGGCAATGGTTTCACAGTTATTTGATTAAAATGCAGTGCTGTGCTGCTTGGAGCCTGGGAGTGTCTGATATCAGTGAAAGCTCTTTAGAAGTGCTACAATTTAAAATTATAGCTTACCCTGTTTGAAGGGATATTTTTAGTCTATTTATTCAGAGTACAAATATAGTTCTATACATCACTGGTTTAATGTCTCTCTCTTGAGCTGGTCAGAAAGACGCTTTACCCAGCACCAAACAAAGGTCAACAAATGTTTATCTTTTCTCTTTTTTTTTTCCTTTCTTTTTTTGTAAAGCAGCATTAAGTGCTTTAGAAAGCAAAGTATCTTGTCAGCAAAGGCTGCATGTCTAACCCCTTTACTGCAGTGACCTACTTATAGGAAATACTCCTATTGAAAAGGGCTTTTTCCAAGATCTAGTATTTCAAACAAAAACATATCTAAAATTAGGTGGAAAGTGTTTAAGGAATCCCTGAGCCAAGATAATCGAAAGAATAAAAGGCGATAGAAGGCAAACGGTGATTAATGACCACGCAGTCAGGAAGAGTGATGTAGTGCATATTTCTATGAATGGCCATTCTCTGGCTTTATTATCAACAGCTTCGCAAGTTATTTATTTCTGATTATTTGTTTGGGTGTCAGGGGGATGTTTATGCCTGCAAACCCCTGGAAACCAAAGTTTTATGTACATACAAAAGGCACAGTAGCGATAGTGCAGGCAGCCACATCCCTGCTCAGCTGTTGCCCTTGCCCTAAAGAGATCCTCCCTTCCACATGACAACCCGACAGCACATATTTGATTTCTGTGTTAATGTAGCTCTGGGCTTTTCTTGAGCTCGGTTTGTTAGTTGTGCTGAACTGTGACAAATATTTTTAAGGAGCGGTAGGGTTGGGTTGATTTCAGGTTTCGTGTGCGCTGGGGAAATGAGGGAAGAGTTAGAATTTCTTCTAACAAATGGCCTCTCCTAAACATGTCGCTCTTCCAGTTGGAGCCCACCTCAGATTTACTGTAACTTACAGACCTGAGCAAGTAGAAAAGACCACAAAAATTCAGCGGCCTCTGCGGTTCACATCTCAGTGGAGTTAACAACAGAAGAAAAACAGCAGAGTCACTTCTGGGTGGTGTTTCTCAGCATCTCATTTGGGAGGCACAAAGAGCTAACATCTTTCATATCATGAACTGTAGTTTGAAATGTGTGTGTGTGTGTGTGGGGAAATGCGTGTAGTGTCCCTTTGTTGAGGTAGGGGTGACAGTTAAGTTTTTTTGAGGTGAATGTCAATGGGTAGAGGAGCTTGGCAGTCCAGAATTTGAGGAAAGAAGGTGAAATTTCTGCATATGAGGAATCACAGCATGGTAGGGGTTGGAAGGGACCTCTAGAGATCCCCCAGTCCAACCCCTCTGCTAAAGCAGGTGCCCCCAGAGCAGGCTGCACAGGAATGCACCCAGGCGGGTTTTGAATATCTCCAGAGAAGGAGACTCCACCGCCTCCCTGGGCAGCCTGTGCCAGGGCTCTGTCACCCTCACAGTAAAGAAGTTCCTCCTCATGTGCAGGTGGAACTGCCTGTGCCCCAGTTTGTGCCCATTGCCCCTTGTCCTGTTGCTGGGCACCACTGAGAAGAGTCTGATCAGTGCTTACAAATATCTAAAGGAAAAAGACTTGTGACCAGGCAGTACAACACAGGCACACAAATATACATCATGGGACCACCCTGAGAAATTCATATTGTTTCTAAGGACAAATATTTATCAAAGTTTATAACAGCTATTCAGGCACAACCTCTTTTCAACATCATTTTAAGACTTAATTTTGGAGATGATCTTTTTATTAGGAGCTTACAACAAATAATCAATTTGGCTGAGATGGAACCAGGTTTCAGTGAGGAATATTGTTCTGATTTTTTTTTCCAGTTTTGACTAAATATGAACAAAATTCTCCCCAAAAATCATGCACCAGAGAGGCAAGAGAGACTTTGCAAGACATTTAAGTCCTGTTCCCTGATTGCTATAAGTCCGGGCACGTGTTGTGATCTTTGTATGTCTCAGTTCTTCACTTAAAAATGTCTGATCAATTCCTGTCTCATCTATGCAATCTGAGGCTATGTTCTTAACATTTAATGTATCACTCAGATACTGGTGTGACTAAATAGTAGAATTACCAACTAAAAAAATCAAATTAGTTTAATCCTTACTTCATTACTTGACCCTTCTTCTATTCCTTTATTCACTCTCTCCATTGCAGAAAATGGAAATTTCTACTTGCGCTGGACTATTAAAATGCAAGGAACGAACTGGAGAAATATTCTGCTCCGCAGGCTGCAGCACAGAGGCTGTCGATCGCCGGCTCTGCACTCATCTGGTGTGTAGAATACATATCGACGTCAAGGGGAGTTCCTCCTGCGGAACAAAGGTGGAATGCGCAAGCAGGAATGGCGTGGGGCACCGCCAAAAAAAGGGGGGCTGCTCCTGCTCAGCAGATGAAGGGTAAATACGGTCTCCATTGCAGTCAGAAGAACGGTGCAATGTAAGCTGTTTTTCTGTTGATTTTTATCTCACCCTAAAGAAACCATTGAAAAAATACCAAAAATGCATAGCATATAAAATAAAAATATTGGGGAAGTTGTTTCATGCTCCAGTGAGGTACACAGGAGCTCCAAGAACAAGACACTCATTTCTGTGCTGTCTGTATGGTTTTGCCTCCCCTGAGCACTCTATATCGAATTCACAGTATCTGCAGTCTGTGACGGGACTCCCCTAAACACTGCAAATCTCAACACAAAACCTGTGAGCTTCAGTGCATAGACAGCGCTTTCTGAGTTGTGCTCATGGAAGCTGAGGGGATTTTACTGTGTTCTCAGCCACCAGCTGTCCTTTCTCATTTCTCTGTGAATTGTTATGGACATCATAAGAAATACATACTTTAATCTGAACTTTTACAATTCTCTATGAACCATATTGCTCAATAAGAGAAGTAAAACTTGTTAGCTATTTCCCCAAGTGTGTTTGTGTGTTTTTAATTACTACTAGGTTAAACAGAGATTATTCATTATTATTTTTATATAATTTGAAGTCTAAGGACTGCATACAGTAGTCTACATCCTGCTCCCCCAAGAAAAATGCCACTTCTTATTTACAGAGCAGAAATACAACAGACAGATGACAATGTGATCACTGCCTAACATACCACCTACCCCACAGCAAGGATTGCACCTGGAAAGTGTTTATTATAGCCAGAAAGACAGCCCTCCCTAATATATTTTAGGATGTGACTCATGATAATGACTAATAGAAAGTTACTTTACTCATAAATCTGCTCTGTCCCTAATCCATCTGTTATTTTTGTTCTTACAAAAGGCAAAACAATTTGGCAGAATGTTTTTACACAGATATAATACATTTACATGATTGACTCTCCATTGCTGCTGGAAAAGCAAGCCATTATAGCATGAGAATATACTGTAGGAATTCCTTTTTGGACAACATTTTTGCAATGGCAGTTCCAGGTGAGCCATCTAGAGGCAAAAGTAAGATTTTCTTAAGAATACTCCACACTAGTAGTGTAATGAATTCCTCTCAAACAAACACCCTAAAAAACTCGTAGCATCATATGTACCAAGGGCTGAGAGATTGCCATCTGTTAAACTCATAAACCTCTTAAATGCTTTAATTTCCTGTATGCTCACGGTATGAGTTTAACAGTTTCCTCTGCTTTTAAAAATTATTTCTGAGTGTGGTTTGGATTGCTTTATGCTAATGTAGTATCAAGAAAAGCCTATATTAATTATAATAAATAATATACCCATTAAACGAGGGAATGCAGAGTTAAAAAAAAAAAACTTGGGATCTCTTCCTGCTCTTGACTCTCTGCCTGACACTGGGAAATTCTCTTAACCAGAGTCAGTTTTACCACCCACAAAGTATGCCTCATAATTTTCCTATCTTTGTAAAGCACTTTATGATCTTTGGATGAAATACCAAAACACTACAATAAAGATAGACACGCAGTAAATACTACAAATGGTCACATTTTGCCTTTACTTCCCTCTTGCTTAATCCTATTAAAATCAGAACTACACGATGCATAAATCAGAGGAGAGCAGAGCAACCTTCTTTGCACTTACCAGTAGCAGCATCACAACACAGCTTATGAAAGGAGGATAAAAGTCACCAATTTAAAACCCAGCTGGGGTGATCTTAGAATAGGGGTGCACCTGGTGCATCCTGTGGGAGAGTTTAGAGTGGGCAGTCATCAAAGGCTAATTTACCATTAAAATTGCTAAATTCCTTTGAAAACATGTCTATTCACACAAAATTTTGCTGTGCATTTTAACCGAACCCTGCTGAAATACAAGATTTTTCATCTTAACATGCTGGCTAAAGTAATGCAGCCAAAAGCCTGACCTCTACTGCAGGTCCAGTGCTTGCAGCTGATTACATGGTGCAATGTCAGCAGGGCTGCCCACGCTGTGACACGGGAGCTGTAGCTTCAGCCCCAGAGACTCAGATTCCTAAATCAAGATGAGCCTACCCTGATTTAGAAATTACTGGTGTCCAGTGCAGCCACAGCTACACCAACTACTAAAAGTAGACACAGATGCTCTGCCTTTGTATCATTACAGCAATTGCAAGGGAAACAGAAGTGAAAAACCTCACTTAACGGCATTGCTCCAAGCCCACACGTGGGCATCTCTGCTACACACAGTCACCCTCAGGAGCTGGAAGGTCTGAATGACCATTTAAGAAAATCTGTATGAAGCCTGGGCTGTAATCTGTCTGCCATTTAACTTTTCCCTGTAGTGTAAAACATGAAACCTACATCAGCATATGCCAGGCTGGACACACACGGCATGTGAGTACTGATGTGTTATGCTGGTCCACTGAGAATGGAGGTTGTCCGCATGGAGGTGATTGTGGGTGGGAGCTTTGGAAAAGCAAGGAATGATGGGGATAAGGAACAGGCTGGTGGTCTTACCTCCCTTCCCCAAGTTCACAGGACACGTTGGGATCGCCACTCTGGGAAAACATCGTGTTCTTATCAAAAAATAAGTGAAATAGATGAGGGCAAGGAGCCAACAGCGTGATGGTTCCTACTGGGAGCCAGAATGAATCAGAAAATCTCTTCTAGCCTGGAAACACAGACTTTTCACATGGCATGATGGCGTGCATGGAAGAAGGTGGTGAGGATACACAGACAAAGGTGAAAGATAGGGAGCTGCCTGTACATCAGCCCATAAGTGAGTCCCTACCCTGTGCTGAACAATAACAGCTAACAAAGCATACAAGAGCACATGGACTTCTGCCTGATCCTGTCCTGCAAGAGAGCTGGTGTTTTACTGGGGCTTCTAGGGACAGGGTTGAGCAAGTTCACACACTTACTATCTTGGCTACCTTGGTGTGATTTGGATGGGGAGATCTGACCCCACATCTGTTCCTCTCCATACCTCCGGCTTTGGTGAGCCGTGGGCAGCCCTCCGCCTGGCTTGCGGCATGCTCCAGATGCACGCCATTGTCTTCCATAGAAGGGGCCAGCTGGACTCTGGTCCCCAATGGCTTTGGACAGCTGTGGTCTCCTGTGGCTTCCCTCTCTAACACAACATAATAAATGCTTGATAATATATTTGAACAGTTCTTCTTTCACCCTTCTCTTTTGGGAATTACAGAGGATTTATGTTAACCACTTAAATAGTGCCAATAATTGCCCTCATGTAGTTGGAGATACATGGTATCAGCCTAATAACAATAAAAGCGTTCACTGAATTTCCACAGACAGAAGCAGGATAAGCCTCATGTATACATCACAGACACTTATTCAGACAGAATAAATAAATTCTATCCTACAACTGTTTCCTAGGTAACTGAACCAGGACCACAGAGAAGCAGACTTTGCACAGCTTAAAGACTAGAAACAACAAAACTGCAGCATTTCTTTATGTCTCTAAACTTTTGCTTTTGTGGGGCTACAAATATAGAAATGTTTCAGGAATGAAATACACAACTTGAAAATACGCACCTACTCTCCTGTAGCCAAAACACGTGATCCCAGGAGTCCCGTGATATATCGCTTGTATAAGCCGCTCAGAGCAACCTTGCCTATGCTTGGATTTCTGCCAGAGCCCAAACACCTGGAAAACCGCAGAGAGCAGTCACCAAAAATCATGTGGTTGTAAGTGTTTCTGAAACATGAAATCTAGCCACCTTAGGCAAATAGGCTTAACATGTAAACTGTGAGGAAGTCAGTCTGTACACAGGACTGGTGAAAGTTCTGGTCTCCTCAAGCAATACAAAGGCTCCCTATTGTGAACAAGCTGGAAGGTCCCAGCAGATGGTACCACCTTGCATCAGCAAGGTGCCAATGAAATTTTTCCTTAGCGAAACTGTCTGCACCCACAATGCAGATGTGCTGCGGGAAAATGCCATCAGGTTCTTTGAATCTTTTCTGCCTTATTTTGTCCATGACACAGACTACCATATTTGCTTGTCTCTTCTTTTCAATCACATACTACTTATCAGTGGATGTGACTATTCGTGCTTTCAGCAAACTTCAGAGTCTGTTTTTGTGGGACATAACACCTTTTTACATATTTGCATCTCCATTGGATTAACTACACTTGCCGATTGCTGATTTTCTTGTAGGTTTCTTCTTTTGCCACCCAGAGCAGCCCGGGCACCTTACCACCCTGGGACAGTTCCTGGGTCTCTCTGCTGACTGCCAGCCTGGGGAGCCAGCAGCAGCGCCTGCCACCTTCAGGGCTGAAGGGAGATCCTTCAGCTCAGCGCACCAAGAATGGGCAACAGTTAGTGTAAAGGGCTCTGCTGTCACATGGTGAGTTAAAGGGAAAAAACCCACCCAAAACATCCACACCACCAAACCCCTACTCTCTTTGGCACAGAAATAGGCAGGTGCAACTTTGCACCTGCAACTACAACAAAGTGAGAGCAGTTGTGAAAAATCTATGTAGTTAGACAAAGGTAAAATTATTTGGCTTCCCACAGTGCAAAAGTCTGAAGTATTTTCTGTTAGGAGCTTGCATTCAGCTAGGAAAATTAGAGAAAATAAAATAGATTATGGTGGGTATACCCTCATTAAATCTATGAAAAGAGCTATATGCAAGTAATCAGCTGCTAAGTGACATTTATTTGTGACATTGTAATAATTGCTTCCAGATATATATTGTGCTTGTTGAAATAAATGTATGTTTTGTTGTGCAGAGCTATGGAACAGTATTTCTGCCTTATGAAGTAGCATCTTTTTGTGGATTAGAATTGCTATAAATTTGTCACTCTAATGACAAAAGCCTGATAAATAAATATTTAACTAAACTGTTGTGTTAGCTGTAGGGCCATGGAAGGGTGCATATTTGATCATCATTAGAACTGAGGTGATCGAATTTTCATCTTCTGAGTGAGTATCAAACACTGAAGAATCATCAAACTTAGTAATTCTAGTAAAAAGAAAGGTCTTCTGCAGTTGTGCTGATACATGAAGCTATTTTTTAAAGGACACCAAATGTGCCTACCAGTGTGAGGAAGGAAAGTTTTCAAGTAGTGACACCAAGGCAAATTCATACTCCTGTGTAAAAGGGTCAGAGGATCATAAATACCCCCGGGGAAAAGAGACGTCTTCTGTTTTCATGATGAATTACATGCAATTTTTAGAAAAGGAATTAGAATATGTGCCTATTCACCCAGAAACTGGAGTTCACAGGCTGAATCTCAGGAAACATGGTGCCAGCCTTTCACTGAATTACATTTGTGTGGTCCTAGTGAAGGTAATGGGGTTATACGAGGTGGAAGTCCATGCAAAAATGGTCTCAGCCAGACTCTAGAGGTACGTAGAAACCATAGGGCTTGAGTCTGATCTCTTTGGCAGTGACTTGAATTTAAATAATATTAAAGTCTATTGATTCCAGTGGATGAATCGTGAAAGTATGCCTATGTAAATATAGCCGGGGTCAGATCACCTACAGCTGTATCCAGCCCTGCAGCTGTGAAACAGGGTCAAATTCTGATAATATGGGGTCAGTGATTCTGGTCCGTTTCACTTCCATATGCAAATGCTCAGTCTGCAGGGAAACAAATCTTACCTGCTTCCTGTTTCAACTCAACAACTCTTTGAAAACTGCTTATTCTGCCCTCTTGCAGTTCATCAGCAAATGGGACAGCAATAGTAACTGTCCTTGTACTGCTCCCAGTGAACCAGGGAAAACAAGTTTTCACCTGAACTTCAACAAGAGCATCTTTAAATGACTGGAAAAAAGCTTAGTTCTCCCATTAGTTGGCTGGTCAGAAGCAACAATTAAAACCAAACAGCAAGCACCCTTTGTCGCTGAAGTTCAGAGACCTCATTTCAAAGCCACACGCATTTGTCAAGCAAGAAAGCATTTAGTTGCTGTAGTCACTTGCCTGAATGTACCCACTTTAAATTTGATCGCCTACATAAAAGTAACAATAGGATCACATCATTTCATTGGCTGCAAGTCATAACCTTTCTTTAAAACTGTGCACTACCTTCAGGTCCTGTGAATACAGCAGGCAGTAAAATCCTAATATTATTCATCTATCACATAGCTAGGAACAACACTCAGTCTCCTGGTGTGAAGCTCTTTAGTAAGCATGGCAGGTCCAGGATTTTGCAGCCCAGCTAGTGCAACTTTCCCCTGGGTAACAGAGAAGTGCTTGAGGGGCAGACTGGGCACCCAAATCACAGAAGTACACTGCTTTCTCTTCCAGCATAACTGGCGAGCGCCAGGACATAGCTGGCTGGCATCCATGGCTCTGGCACTTCAGATGCAAGGGTGCTTAAGTTACTCTGATTTCTTAAAAGGCTACGGATGTCTTTCTCCAGAAGACAATGTCCTTTATCACAGAGAACATCCAGCATGAAGAGAAAGCTGCAGTCTGCCAGAGGAGTGCAGCTGATCTGCAGGTTGACTGTCTCACACGGGTAGCTGCCTCTGACTGCAGTTTTGCTATATACCTCTTCCTGCTGGATAGTCTTACTCTTTCACAAACACGACCCAAAAGCAACCTGCAGAATTACTAAACCAATTAACTACTTAGACTAGATGGTCTGAATGCAAAAACACAGAAGCAAATTTAAAAACAGGCCGTAGAACCCCGAGGGGTCAGACTCAATGCCATGCTGACGATGGACTTCAGGAGAAGAATCTATCAATACTGCTTGATGAGCTTGCTCATCCAATTTATTGTAAAATACAGGTAAAGGTACAAGAAAACTACCACAGCTAAGCTTTGGAACAGAGATAAAGCCACAATCATAATTCACTCTATGCACAGCCACTTAATTATGTAATACAACCTGCATGTAACTTAGAGTATAAAATTAAACATGTCCATGACTTGGCTTATATTTTCCATTCAACCTTATTTCTCCTATACCTGTAATTAATGTTACACTGAAGCACAAGCTTCAGTCTCTGCCTCCAACTTCTACCGGACTGTTCCTTTCTCAGGATTCATGCTGGGAGCTCCCCTTGTTTGAAATAATACCCAAAAGCAAAGAAGTTCACTACTGTCCCAAAGGACTTGCGGAAAGATCACAAGACAGCTCGAACCAACCTCTCCCTTTAACTAATAGAGATCATTGGCAGAAGGAGATTTTCCCCATATTATAGATACTACTGTGTTTAGAACATCAGAACATATTACCACATCAGGCTCAGTGCCCAGTCTAAAGGACAGTCTATAAGGTATTAAGGCTCATTCTTCCTCTCCATCAGCTCTGTGAACCTGGAAGGATTTTTCTCCTGCTTTTGATTGCTTGTTGATTTGTTTCAGTCATTCTCTTCTGGCTCTCTTCTAGCCGAGTAGGCTTTTTTTTTTTATACGAGCCTGAGAGTGAATTGAAAATATAAATCAGAAGGAAGGAGTTCAGCTTTGTTAAGTTCACAAGCTGCACCATTTATGCACATACTTAGAGAGTACAAAATGTATACCATTTGAAAGGAAGCAAGCCCCAAATAATTAACCTCAAATACTGTAATTATCAGTGGTTTTTTTCCCCAGACTCTTAAGAAATCACTTCAATGACTGTTTTGTTATTATGGAAACCACTTAACATGAAACACCTCAGGTTAGAAATGCTAATAGCAGATGAGATTATACGATCACAGAAGGTCTCCTAGGGATGGATCAAGGGAAGTGGTGTAACAGGCAGGCAGCCATCAGCTCTTTTTTTTTTTTTTTTTTTTTTTTT
>VZSC01009084.1:0-43651 GCA_013398225.1 Steatornis caripensis
GCAGCAAGGAGTGAGGGGGGAAGTGTGAGGGGAAAGTGCGAGGAGCAGCCCTGCAGCAAGGAGTGAGGGGGGAAGCGTGAGGGCAAAGTGCGAGGAGCAGCCCTGTGGGAAAGTGTGAGGAGCAGCCCTGCAGCAAGGAATGAGGGGGAAAGTGCGAGGGGGAAAATGCAAGGAGCAGCCCTGCAATGAAGAGTGAGGGGAAAAGTGTGAGGGGAAAGTGCGAGGAGCAGCCCTGTAGAAAGGAGTGAGGGGAGAAGTGTGAGGGGAAAGCGCGAGGAGCAGCCCTGCAGCAAGGACTGGGGAGAAAAGTGCGAGGGGAAAAATGCAAGGAGCAGCCCTGCAATGAAGAGTGAGGGGAAAAGTGTGAGGGGAAAGTGCGAGGAGCAGCCCTGCAGAAAGGAGTGAGGGGAGAAGCGTGAGGGGAAAGCGCGAGGAGCAGCCCTGCAGCAAGGACTGGGGAGAAAAGTGCGAGGGGAAAAATGCAAGGAGCAGCCCTGCAATGAAGAGTGAGGGGAAAAGTGTGAGGGGAAAGTGCGAGGAGCAGCCCTGCAAGCCCTGAGGCGAGAGGAGGAGCTGCAGGCCCGGGGCAGGCATTGCCCTGTATAGCAGAAGGAGTTCCAGTGGCACTGTGAGAAAGAGTTAAGTGTTGGATGTTGAAATAGACCACGCACCACAGGAAAAAGGAGGTATTTTTATGTTTGTGCTGTTTAGGTATTTTAATAAAGCATTACTGAGTGATCCCATAGAGAAATTCTAATTAATCAGATGAACGAGAGAAGAGATATTTAAGGGGAGGACAAAAAAGTAAATTTCTTGAACTGGTAAACTCCAAACCCCACAGAGGAAAGGATCTTCACTGAGTACTGTAGCTGTTCACATAGCTTCTGTTACGGTTACGTCTCTGTTTGCTTTTCTTGATCTGGCTTTGCCAACATAGCTAAAAGAGAGTCATCTGGAGTCTCCTGTTTCTTTGCACTGCATTTAGGATTGTTTAGTAAGGTCTTGAACCAAACGTTATTGAAGTTGATGGTAGCAGTTCAACAAACACCAGTGAGCTGTGGATCCGCCTCTGTCCTGATAAGTGACATCAGATCAAATTTGACATGGCAATGGTCAGTGAGAGGGACGAGCCAGTGAACTCCATGATTTTAAGTACATAAAGCACACCAGCTATTTTGCAAGTTTCATCAAAGACCTAGCGTTGAGGTGATTTTTAAGGCAATTACGTGCAAGCAAAAAAGAAAAAAAAGAATCTGTCTTGTCCCTGTGTCTTTGCCTGGTGTGTTTCTTTTCCCTCTAACTTTTTCTATCTAATCATATCATTAAATCTTCCTAATATGTATCTGAAGATAAAAGGTGACAGCCATAATGGAAAGAACTGATCACAAATAATATTTTTTGGCAATGTCTGCGGTAAATTTTGTAATATGCGTAAGAAAACATAGAACAGATCTCGCCAATAAATTGAGGCCGTTTCGTTTTGGATGGCTGTCCACCGAGGATCGTCCTCAGTGCAGTCGGCCTCAGAATATCACTGACATTGGTCACAAACATTCTACTCTTTAATGTCCAGGATACAAAGTCCTTTTGACATCTGCCATCTCCGTTCCACAGTCAAACTCTCACTGGTGCAATATCAGCTGTAATTGAACTTGCAAATTGCTTCACTTTCTGAAATGCTGACTGCTTAATTATGATGGGGAAAATAGCATTCTGCAGCCATAAGCTCAGATAACTGTGTAACTCAGAAACTATGTAATTATACGTGTGAATAATACTTGCTATGATTTATGTTAATACCAGCAGCAATATGCAGAAGGACCACTGCAGACCTTGTCTTGCTTCAGTGTGGAAGGGAGCAAAGAAGCAGCATGAACCACAAAACAGAGGGAAGGGAGGGAGCACAGTCCTCAGCCTTGCTTCCTTTCATCCCAAAGGTGCTCAAGTTCACCACAACAGGCTTCAAGAGATTCTGCAGTTCAACTCCCAGCTTAACCCACAGGTTTTCAATGGGTTGTTCTCCAGTCGCTTAGTTTGTCCTTAGCTTCAGGTCTCCATCTGAAAAACAAGGACTGCAAGGACCTTGTTTTTCAGGTGTACTCTACTAAATAGAGATCCCTTTGAGATGCTTGAATACTATGCCTGTGTGAATTGACGTGAGTATCCGTATAACAAAATGGAAACGTTTCTGGACGCTGTTTGATGTTGATGCCACAGTTTCTTTGAGGAATTGTGTGTATGGAAACCACTACGTTTCATTTTAGCCTGGAGCAGGAAAGACAGAGCAACTTTAAGCCTCCGAGTCTGGCTGAAAGTAGTGCATTCAAAACAACACAGAGATACTGAAGATGGCTATATCAATGTCCTGGTTTGGGCTAGGACAGAACCATTTTTCATGGTTCTGCAACACCGGAAGTTACAAATTGCTATAACGTGATGTGACTTTGCTGGTTCCCCAGGTAGCATCTGTGCCGTTCAGTTCTTACCCATTTTTCCTGTATGATGTTGCTTGTGTGGTGTGAAGGTACACCACAGACGGTATCTACATCCCAGTGAACTTGGTGCAGAGTGGATTTTATCTCAAGCTAACTCCATGATAGCACCTGATACTGTTTCCATTCGTAATGTCTCTCTGGTAGATTAATGCAGCAGCTATGTTGTTTGTAAATCTTTAGTTTCATGAAAAACCTCAGTTGTGGTTTTTTTCCTGATTTTCTCCATCTTACATTTTTTCTTGTGAAAAAGAAAAGTACGTAGGCCTGTGTCTGTGGATGATTTATTACTCCGTAACAAAGCAGCTGTGGAGCCTGACAAGATTGCACTCAGATTACAGTCTTAAAATAGGGGACGGACTTGATGTTTTTCCTTCCAACCATCTCACAATTGTTGTCATAAGAATGAATGATAATTGCATTGCTCTGTATTGTCACTACATTTCTTGTCATATGAATAAGTTCATTTAGTGCCGCTATCTTGGGCTGTTACAAAAATGAGGCATCTAAGCTTAAGACTATTACGTATTTTCCTCTCTGATCAAGAGCCAAATCCTAAGGTGCAAGTGCAGCTTTTAAGCAAATGCTTTACCTGCTATGATGTATTACGTGGCTAGAAGCTTTACGAAAATGATACATTACTTTTTTAGGATAAAAAGAGATTGACCCGAANAGCTTCAGACTATTACGTATTTTCCTCTCTGATCAAGAGCCAAATCCTAAGGTGCAAGTGCAGCTTTTAAGCAAATGCTTTACCTGCTATCATGTATTACGTGGCTAGAAGCTTTACGAAAATGATACATTACTTTTTTAGGATAAAAAGAGATTGACCCGAAAAGGAAGGAGTAGCAGAGTTAGGAGTAGAACTGAGGTCTTCCTTTTTCAATGTCATAGTCAGTCGACTAAGTTTTTTTCAATAGAGATATTACGCAGGGTATTTTGGATTGGGGACAAGAGGTAAGAAATTCTCGTTGTTGGGAGTCCCCAAGGCACATAGCTGCTTCAAGGTTCATCAAACATACAGAAGATGGGGTTTACTATGAGGCAGTAAGTGAATTAACTAAAGCTAAGTGGTTGAGTAAATCTACAGGTGAAATCAAAATAATAAAAATACCAGGTAAAGAAAAATGTCTGAAATTTGTTTGGTTAAGCATTAATCTTCAAATACAGTTTACTGGATTTTAATTTTTTTTTAGTCTAAATGTGCAAATCAACTCTAACCCTAAAATCACCTTTATGCAGAAGGCTTAACACATAAATTCATCCTGATGTAACAAGCACAACTGCACTGAGATCAATGGTGATATTTAAGCCGAGAATGGGACTCAGCTTTCTAATTTGCCAGCATCATATGAAGTGATCATTTATGCTGGCACTCCAGCGAGGTATGAATTGGAAGACAAACACAAAAATTACAAAGCAAACCTTATTTTCTGCTTGAAAGATGGTTCATTTAGGTTGCTTCGCTTTGCGGTTTGGTTGCATTCATATTCACACACTGAATCATACTCAGAAGAGGTTGAAGTTACCTGTTTCTTTGCGTGGCACTCTGTTTGCTGGTTTCGTGTTGTCGTCTGGAAGACATGCTTGCTTTTGTCCCCAGAAGACTCCTTTCCTTGATAGGCTTTGATTTATTTCCTCTGTGTTTATAGCCCTCTGTAACTGATTCCCCCGTGCTCTTGATTACCTGTAGACACTGATTATGGGATGATTTCTCTCTGGTACTGGTAAAAGGACGCGTATTACCTGCAACTTATGTGGCTGAAAATGAGGTAATAGTAACAAAAGAATATATAAATAACTAGGTGAAGGCCAGCCTGATGATTATATGGTCCTTCACACACACCTTCGTGTGTGTGTTGAACGTAACATCCGTATGTGGCAAAATCTGTACTTGAAATTAATTGGTGCTTTCCCTGGATCTGTGTTTCTCTCAGGACAGGTATCAGTGGATGGATTTATGCGTTACCTGAGTGGAGAAGAAAATGGCGTTGTCCCACCTGAGAAACTGGATTTAAATGAAGATATGTCTCAACCACTGTCACACTATTTCATCAATTCCTCGCACAACACCTACCTCACAGGTACAGCGTTGGAGAGATCTGATTTCATAGCACATTTGCAGTAATACCATAAAATATACTAAAAGCATCAGCAGTAAATTATGGTGGAGCTTAGTCTTCAGGGAAGCAAGGGTAGCACTTGATTATTCTTCTAGCTGCTACACACTTAGATCAAATATGCTTTTATTAACAGGTGAGCAGCAGTTACGTTGTTCAGATAAGGTCTGATCTGAAGCCCGGTAAAGTCCCTGGAAAGTTTCCCTAAACTCAGATGGGATTCCAGATTAAGGTCCTTATTTGGGGAGGAGAGGGAACAATGTGCTTTTTAGGCCAACCAAGGATAGCCGAACAAGTATGCGAAGTGGAATATGGGAAACATCTCTGCAGCTAATAAATTTGCCCCTAAACATTAAATCTGACAGTTTGTTGAGCTCCATGAAATTTACTTTGACTTAGCGAGGTCCCAACATGGCACATAGCTTTCTGACAGTCTATTCATATCTGCAAGGAATGGAAATCTGGTCTCTGACTATATCTAATGTCTGAGCTGAAATTTTTAGGTGCTATCATGTTTTTAAAAAGGCCGAGCACCCAGAAGCTGCTGTTAATTTGGAGTTAATGAGTCTGAAATGTATTGTTTGCACAGCAAAGTCAAAAATGCTTTAAGATTCTGAAAAAACTAAGCCAGTTTAGGAACGCTTTTGGCACTCACTTTCTAGTCTAATGTGCTGTTAACTTGTGAGAAAATAATCGTATATTTACTGGTTTTGTTTAGTTTAGGTAGGAACAAACTTGTTTGACGAGCAGACATACACAGGAAGTTCTCTCCTATTTGATTTGACATTTGCTTTGTCTTGCCATGTTTGCTAGTGACTTAGCCTTATGTTAAGAAAAGAACAAGTAACGCTACAGTGCGTGCTAAAAATGCGGCTCATGTATAACATGGGGTTTTTAATGTTATTAACAGACTTGCCTTAACTGACGGAGTTCTTCAGAACGCCAGTATGCGAAAACGTAAACAAAACCATGCAGTGGTGGTGCCCAGTTTAAACAGACCGCGTGGTAGTTACTTTCATCTGTTTTGTGTTTGTTACAGCACTTTCTACAGCACCTTCTAATGCCGTCATAAAGTGAATGAACTGTCGTTGTTTCCATTAGACACCATTTTTCAGAGGTCTATGTCTTGGCTGTAAAATGTGTTTTGTGCTAAAACTTGTCATACAAGTATTAGACTTGACAGCTATTTTGTTCCTCTGAATTAAAAGAAATGAAAATCAGTGTGGCCACTTTTAAGTTATGATTCCAATATGCAGAAATTTATGCTCTTTGGAAGAGTGCAGACATGTCCAAAGCAAAAGCAATTTTTAATGATGATGTTTTGCAGACCTCTTACCTCCAGTTTGGATTTTGTTCTGTCAGTGAGGATTAGGACCCACTTAAGGCAAATGCTGCAGCTGTATACAGATTTTCTGGAAGAAAACGGTGAAGCTGTTGTACAAATGCGGGAAGCATAGGCCCACAGGGAGGACAGACAGCGCAGTTTAAAGTTGGTCTGAAGAGACAAAACACTGCTCTCCCCTCTACCAGCGTGAATTTGGAGCCAGTGCCATACCACAGATTTTTATCAGGGCTGATCGGGGCAGAGTCATGTTCTAAAGGTCTAGAAGCACAGAAGCCAAAGAACAAAGAATTAAGGATGGGAGTTCATGGTTAGTCCAACCGATTCTAAATTTTTAAACTGCACCGCAAGTGACGTAACATATTTAATTATTTTAGGAGAAAGAAAGTTTACCTTGAAACTTTCCAAACTCTCTTTGACTTGTATGTGGAAGTCTGCAAATCATCTCAGATTGCATCTACAGGTTTCTTTACCAGCATTTCTAAATAATTTTAGAAGCTACATTTGGAAGTATGATCCTCAGTCTTAATTTAACGTAATATTGCTGGCTTAGAAAATTGCGGGAGTAAATTGGAGTAAGCTCGGGGGACAGTGCAAAATAAGTTTGAATCTCTTTCAAATTCCATTTCAGAGTGTGTATTTTCGTATCTACAGGCACAAAACACATGCCCTTCCCTTTTAGTGGCTTCATTACAGTCAGTAAATGTGTGGCAGCTGGCCGACAATGGGATTAATGATTTGATTTTTATCTGCGTATTACAAAAACTGACAGCCTTAGATTTTGCTTTGAGGCTAGACCAGATACGGCAATCACATTGCCATTTGCTTTCTTACAACAAAGACTTAGCAAAATTAATAAAATTAATGATGGCAGACTATTCTTTTTCCCAACAAGATTTCGAAGGCTCCGCTCAAGTGCTTGTGACTTTGGAAGGGAAGCTTCAGTAGCACCTCTGCCCTCATTGGAGCTGTGAAATAGCAACTAGTCATGTAAATAATTATTAGGATAATAAGAAAACCATCCAGTCTAGCAATACTTTCTGATTACTGTGCTTAATGCCCTACCAATTATCTCTCCCTTTGTTAGTTTTTTAAACCCAGAAAAAGCATGCACAAAGAAACAACATTATAACATAAAAAGAAACATGTGCACACTCTGAATTTATTTTTAATTACCCTGATCATTTTCCTAGCCTTTAGTAGAAACCCTTGGCAGTACATCAAGTCCTGATTATTTATTTAGAAGAGTTACTCCTTTCTTTTTCCTAGGGAAATGCGTTTTTTAAGAACAAAGGTAAAAATCCATGAAGAAAGAAGTGATTTATAGTGAACCTATGCTAGCTTGAAGAAATGTCATCTTTTGGAAACTTTTTTTACTGTCTCTCATCTTTTTTCTCACTGGTATCATATTTATTTATTTATTCCTTTGAACCCTTAATGTGCAAGCCTGCTTTTTTCTGGATTCTCACCAGCCTCACCTCAGGTTACTGCTGTTGTCACAGTGGGGAGTGACTTTGCAGCATTTCTCTCAGCAGCACCCAAAGTCAAAGACAAATGATTAGGTATCTTTATCAGCATTGCACACTCTGATGGCTGTGCAGCTTGCTGTTAGATACGTGAAATGCAAAATAGGAAAATCACAGCCTTTAATGTGTGTTTTGTCTTTGGCTAAAAGGAAAAATAATAGCAGCAGTGGATTGCAGAGCTATCAGTTTAGCGCGTGTAGCCAACGTGGGACTATCCCATTCACTCTCAGCATCTGCTTCCATGCTTACAGTCCAGTACTTCCAGTTGTTTCAAGAAAAATATCTCATGAAGGGCACGTTCTCTTCTTCTTTACTGCTGCTGTGGCCTTTCCTCTACCATCCTCCAGGTTTTCTGTTCTCAGTGATTCACAGAATCACAGAATGGTAGGGGTTGGAAGGGACCTCCTCAGTCCTAACTGTTGTTGCTTATGATCTGCATTCAACACCTTCTTGAAACCACCTTCACCTTCAAAGCCTCCAAAACAGTACCTTCACAGTTTCCAAGATGACCACACCATGTGGAAGGGAAGGAAAGCTGGGTGATGCCAGCTCTGAGCATGAGTTTGTCGTACCGCCAAGAGCAGTGTTTGCCTGGCTGCTTCGTGCCTCTAGAGCTGAGCAGAGCTTGGATGATGAGCTGGCAAGACTGAGGGCTCTACTCTCTTCCAGCCCAACCACATCCTTCTTGATGGACTAGAGGGTGGTAGAGCTCAGGGAGATCTCACAGCAGAGAGGAGCTGAGCTGAGGAGGAGCCGTAGCTGCCCTTTCACCAGCAGAGCCAGCTAACCCTGTCCAGCAATCTAAGGCAGATAAGTGAGGTCCTTCCTGGCACTGGGGTCACAATTTACCTTAGCATGAGGGCTAACGGATAAAAAGAAGGAGTAGTGGTCATTGTGCAGCTCATCCATCAGTAGTTTATCAGGGTATTTGTTTACTTTCCAGCTGTCGCTGTTTTTCATTATTCCCCTTCGGCATATCGTAAAAACTTGTGTAACACTGAGGAAGAGGGCTGAGTTTTCAGAGATGAAGTTAATTTGAGCATGATGACTTCACCTCACAGGAAAGAAGCTACAGACCACTATCTGGGCCCTGTGGCCTCTTCAGTGCGGCTGTGGAAGCCCGTTCCACAGTTACATTGTTGAATTGACTATAGCCATTAAAAAAAAAAATACATCAGTGGAGGGAAAGCTGTTGTTGCTTCACAAAGTGAAAAGATGGTCTGTGTGGAAGGTCTTAGGTGGAACTTTCTGAGATACCAGGTTGATGCCCTGCTCTCAAAAAAAAATCCTACATATAAAAAATATCTTCAATAAGATGGTGATTCCCATCTGTTGACTTCCTTGCATGTTCCTCTGAGGCAGTTTGGCTTTTGTGAGAAGATGACTGCTCAATTAAGCAGACTCTAAGTAAAAATTCCATAGGTCTCCTGCTCTGTCATGTTTCTGCATGACTGCTCTAACTTTGACAGCTGAGTGTTCATACTAGCACTGTTAAACCTCAGTTTATCTTTCTGTTCTCCTGCGGGGTACCTGCCCTCCCTGATGAGCTTCACCTATGCCAATTCCCTCTTTCTGAAGCCATACTCTGAGGGAGGGAATTTCTACTTTTAAAAGTGAGTGGAAACCTTGTGAAAAGGAGAGAAAAAACTCCATGTAGATTGTATCCTTAAGGCAAAATTAATTATTCTAATATGGATCAGAAACTGATACCAGAATTTCTAGAGGAAGCTTGCCTCTAGTAGCAGCAGAGGTGAGCATAAAGAGTTAACAAAAATATTGTTTGGTCAGATCTGAGGTAGTGGCTTTTCAAGAAGGAGAATAAAAGTCAAGATCGTGGAAGTGTTTTGTTTCCTTGACATGTTATTTCACTCACTACTGCTTTGTGAGTTTTCAGGATCCTCCATGCCTTCTCTTATTTGCCTCTTTAGGCCAATCGGCTGAAGCATGTTGAAATAAGAGATGCATTATTTTCTAAACCCCCTTCTTTAAGGAGGATAAAACTGCCTTGAGGATCGGGTAACCTCTCTGACTCCAGTAGCAGCATTTGAAGATCTTCAAATAGCTGAAATCTGTAAGACAAAGATACGAAGAGCCGGCAGCAGGGGCAGGGCTCCGTAAGTGGGTCCCCATGGGTCCCGCTCCCTCCCTGCGGTTGGAGAGACTCAGCTGGTCGTGCAGTCTGTCTTTTTCAGGAGGGTCCTACCCTCTCAGGTGTATTACCGCATGCACCCTGTGCCGGACAGTGTCCGTCACGTAGCCTGGCTGCAGCGTGGGAGCTGCCCAGGCACTGCTGGCAGCTGAGCCGAAATACAAACTGGGAGACTGGCCAGCCCCAGCCCTCCTGGCGTACACAAGTGTTGCATCTTCTGCTTGGATGGGCCTGAATCAATATTGACAGCAAGTGTATTCCTGCTGCTGGCTGGAGCAAGCCTGACCACATGTCCTGCTTTGGTCCAATGTAAGGTGTTAAAAATAGCAGCCATAGGCGAGAGCCTTATTTTTGACTTACATACAAGGAGTAGCAGAATATGTCACGGTATGGGGTCTAATTCACTTGTCCTGTGCGTGGCAAAATAGCTCGGAAGGAAAATAAATTCAGCTAGATGTACTGCATCTAAAAAAAAACTTAATGCCAACACCCTCTGTTGCTGCCCGAGTCAAGAGCCAGGTGCCCAGCAGTACGAGGTCCGAGTTTGCACGCTGCAAACTACAGCGGGTGATCCAGAGCACCGATTGCTGTTCCAGGACTTGCCTGAAGAGAGGAGGTTTAGCAACTCATGTTTGTGCAGGGCAAAGGGAGTATACAGGCACGGCAGAAGGTGGTGCCATGGCTGGGCGAGGGGGCAGAAGCAGCTTCTGTTTCTAGAGTAGTGAAGAGACAGGTGACTCCAAATGCCTGGATCCAAATATCCCCCGGTTTTAGGAGGATGCATGCCATCAGATCGTAACCAAATTTTAAGTCCTTATCTTGCAAATAACTTGCACTTGGAAAAATGCTGGTGAATGAACGCAACAAGGATGCACTTGCTGAGAAATGAGCAGCTTAAAGTTATAGTGGTCTGGAACTGATCTGTATTGGGAAACATGGATCATGTCCTCAGCTCATATTGATTAGCACAGGCTCATTTTGCTTAGTGTGCTGTCAGGTATGATTTGGCTGATTATATTTTTTAGGAAAGGGAGTTTTTGTCAAAATCTGTTTCTCCTTATGCAGTATAGGGTGATGAGCTACAAATATTATTGTATTACTGTATTACTGTAGAGCCTGTCTGTATTATAGAATGAAACTCATAATGCTTTTAATTTCCCGTATTAAAAAATTGATTGGTACTCAGGTTATTAAAAATATCATACTGGAAGTATTCCCTTTAGTGTCTGTGCTAGCACATTTTAGAATGCATCTATTAAAGGGATGTTTTGGAATAGATGCAAGTAGAGACTCACACAACAGAAATTTATAAATAGTATATGCAAAAAACATTTGAGGTAGCATTCCTAATATTCTGTATTTCAGAAAAACAAGCTATTGAGACTATTAAGACATTTGCTATCATTTTGCACTGTGACTGGGAGTTTTTCTGAAGATTGAATGTTTTGGAGGTTGAATATCCTCTTATCCTTAGTAGGAACCCTTCCAAAACGTCTGAGCCTTATTAATAAGGCAGTGTGGAGAAGTGTCGTATGGCAAGCGATGCATGTCGTGATTTACTTAAGCACTTTTGAAGGTTAAGGATCTTGGAGTCCGAAATGCTTAGCAATAATAACGGCCAGTAGTCTCGCGGGAAGTAGAGTTTGTTAATCATAAAATAGTTTGTTAATCAAAATTCAGTATGCTTTGATGGGAAGGAAAGACAACATGGAAACAATTTTCTAAGCGAATGTAGTTCTCTAGGCAGCAGAGTTGGGTGGGTTAGTATAATGAGAGCCAAGTTTTCATAAGCAAGTGCTTAGGGATGAGTACACAGAAACGTATGCTGTTGTGCCCTGATCCATGCTTGTTTGCGTCCTGCAAAGAAAAAGAGCCAACGCTTACCCCACACATTGGGATTGCGTCAAAAAGGTGTTCGTGTGAGGAAGGATAACCTGACATAATCTAAGGGGGAACAAGTTAAGTAAAAAAAAAAAAAAAAAAAGAGGCATGCTATCACTTTGCTGACTCCATTTGGATTTTCAGAACCTTCCAGCACTGGCCAAATTCTTCTGCTATTAACATATATTTCCCGTTGGTTCCAGCAGGAGCGGAGAAATCTTACGGATTTCCACAGGAGTAATGTTCATACCTTGTGGAGTATTTATGATTGCTCCAGCTCATGTATCAGACACAAACGGTAAACAGGAATTTTCAAATAGCAGGGTTTTTCTCTTACAGTTCTAAGTGGAAGGTAAAAACACAGAGAAAACAGACAATGCTAGTTAGCAAAGCCAACCAAAACATGTAGTTCCCAGCATAAAACCTAGACACAGAACCACAGAGACAGTGAAATGACTGGAGTAATCTGCATTATATTATATGCCAGTCTGGATTAAATATTTATATGACCCCCATCAGTGAAGAATCTTTAGCGTAAAAGAACTCACTGTGTCCTTAAAAAGCAAGTGAATTCCCTTCAAGAAATCCAGGAAGGTCTTCTCTGGAAGCTTGCTAGAAAGCAGGAAACTGCATCCATTTTCTTCACATCTAAAACAAGCACTAAGCCATTCTTCCGTTATTTTTACCTCTCCGCTGCAAGAAATTTGTACCCTTATGACTGGAATCAAGCATGTTGCAGCAGATGAAGACACCCTGGCTGGATATCATTCCTTGAGTATGACCGGACTTCTCTGTTGGTTTGGGGATTTTTCTTGTGGGGTTGTTTAATACTTCCTGAGTTTGGGAAAAGCTGAGTTTTCCTTGTTTATTTTTAGATTTATATTATGTCATTGTTGGAAACGGGTAGTTTAATTAAATTTCTCCCTACATAATGCAGGGTCACATCAGGAAACTCAACTGACCAGCTCAGTGTGGTGATTAGTGTATCAAATACTGATTTGAGACCTAGTAGTGGTACAATTAGTGACAGTGCAGGAGGTTTGTGTGATGTATTAAACTGTATTGCATGTTATGAGAAAATGTGATCTTGCTGTCCTGAGTCGCCTCTGAATTTCATATTGCTTGTCAAAGGATAACAAAGGCTTTTAGAAGTAAGCCATTTGATTTGATTTGATTCTATTTTATTTTATGTATTCAATGTTGTCTCTCAGAAGTTTTTGAATTAGCTTCAGTTCAGCTATTTCACCTCACTCACAGCATTTTAACTGAGGGCAGAATCCAAACCATGACGCTGACTCTACGTAAGTAATTTCCATTATGTTCTTAGGCTTTTTGTGCGCCTTTGAGGGTTATTCCTCTCAGCTGAGGGTAAAAGATGCTGTTCACTCTAATTATTATTTGATTATTTGTGTTTATTCCCGAGGCCCAAAATTACTTCCCTTTTTTCATGTTCTTGTGTTGTCACAGCTGGACAGCTGGCCGGTAACTCATCGGTGGAGATGTATCGGCAAGTGCTTTTGTCAGGCTGCCGCTGTGTGGAGCTGGACTGCTGGAAAGGGCGAACAGCTGAAGAAGAACCAGTCATTACACACGGATTCACTATGACAACGGAAATATCCTTCAAGGTACGGCAATACAGCACACTGCTGTAGTTGGCTTTAGCTGGGGCAGTTTCTTTTGTGTAAAATGCGTCGCAAATACATTGCTAGAGTATTACTGCAAAGGTCGAGGGGAAGAGAAATGCAAGGGCAAAAAGATGCTGAAGAGATGATTTCGGAGCACATGCAGAATCGTTGGAAAAGAGGATTTGCACTATTTGAACCTTGCACAGGAAGAGGTCTTGGGTGTTGCCTTTCTCCATGGCAGTCGCAGGAAAAGGGATTATATTATGTGATAGTCTGTGCCATCTGGGGCCTGGGCTCAGTGCCCAGGTCCATGCTCCTGTGCATGTCTCTGCATCAAATCTCACAGAGGGGGAGAAACAGGGTAGACCACAGCCAGGGCTGAGAGACCAGATATTGCCACCACAACTGCTTTTACACAGTGTGAATTGGGTCTGCGGGTGGGACTGGAACCAGGATGGTAGGGAGGAAGGACTGGCTTGTGTTACAGCTCCATAGCGTGCGACGGGGAGGAGAGCTGAGATGAAGGTCACAAGGATTTGAACAGCGATAAGCAATGTGTCAGTGTACTCTTTTTCTCTTCTCTGCCTGGTAAATAGGAGTGGGAGACAAAAGTGCTGAACTGAGGTAGCAGGCAGCAGTTATCGTGGAAGTCTCTACGACTTGCAAGCCTTTAAATTCCTGTGGACAGAGAACCAGCTACTCATGCTCAGTTGGGCGGATCCCATCCAAAGGGACCAGATACTCATCATTATATTAACAATTTTAAAAATGAATAACGGTGTGTGCAATGTTACCTTTATCCTTGATACTTGGGATTAGATTTGAAGCACTGGAGGATGAAAAAGAAAAATTAGTACCTTTGGAGAGCGTGATGGGATATTTGTGCCATTCAAACCCTAGACATAGCATCTGTATTCCTGAATTTTATCTTCCATTTCCTCTTTCTGTAATAAAAGGTAGATACTATATCGTTAGCAATAACCTTAAATCTGTTATCTTCTTGTTATTCTTAAAGACAATTTTGATCCGAGGTATTAGAGGAGCAGGACGGAGGTGTTTTCCTATAGTGTTAAGATTGGTAGTCAGTACAGCTTTTAATGATACATCAGGATATCATTTTTGAAGTGTGAAGAAATAATACTTGTTCATCTGAGACATGAACTCGCTATGGAAATACGTTTCTAGGCTTACCTATGTGCAAGAAGATGTGGAAAAATATTCATTACTGAATTTGGCTGTGTTACAGGTGTTAGGTGTGTCTTCTTTACTAGCTACAGCTTTGAAGCATGTCTTCCACGCTTGAAGCGTGAATCGTTGGAGTTTTCTTGTCTTCTAGTGCCTTATTTGAGGGGGAGAAAAAGGAAACAATACTGCCACACAGACAAAACACCAGATTTCACTTGCACCAGAACACTCCTTTCTTTTTTTCAATTTGTTCTCTCTAACTCTTCGCTGATTGGGTTAATCACAGGAAAACATAAAACACAACATTCTTGCATGTTTGTTATTAACTTTCCAGTTATGTTTATATGAAGCCAATTACATTTATATGCGTAGACTTTGATTGCTGTAAGTCCTTTAATTAAAGGAAGATAGCTCTCAATTCCTTTGGTCATGAGTAGGAATTTAAAACAAAGTTAATCTGATTCTTAAAAGGATCATTAGCAGGAATGAGGATTGTCCCTGATTATTTAGATGTTCAACCCTAGGCATTGTGTTTGCAGGAGAGAGATTGGAAGGTATTTAAAACCTACTCAGGAATATTTCTTCTGTCACTTCAGGGCAAAAAATTTTTCTCCACACAGAAAAAATGTAAAAATGTATCATCCGCTGCTTTCTTTTCAGCACTGGAAGCATGCTGCTTGGCTGAGGAGGAGCAAAATGATAGTGAAATGATGTGTCAGAAGTATGTGAATCAATTCAGAGTGGTCACTGGGTCTTGAATGCCGAATCATTTATCAGCTCACGCTTTTGGCCTGACCACAGCACACAATGTTTCTCTTCAGTCTGTGAGTTTTCACTGCCTTAGATAGGCTTTCCGAAGTGCAGACACAGAAGCAATATATACTCCCCATCTTTATCTTGCTGGGGTTTTTGTGGGGCTTTTTATTTCGTTGGTTTTTACCTTTCTTCACGACACAGAAATCGGTAAGGTTTTTCTCAGCTGCAGATTGTGAGCTGCTGCAGGGTGAGATCTTACAGGGAACTAAAAATATTTGTCATGTCATAACCAGGAATCTGTGCATGTGTACTTTATATTTACCTTGGAGACCTGTTTCAGGTGAGTCCTTCTGCATCTGGAGTAAAGTATGGGACTTACCACGTTGTTCCTCTCTGGCCATAGAGAGACAGCGACCATTTACAATAGAATGCAATGCAAGACTGGATCACCAGCATACCTGTTTCTCCACTGAACCAATGCCTGAGCTTCTCACCCTCAGATTTCATCAGTGTGATCCTGATTTTACTCTTTCAGGGTATTTTCCCCACGCATGCTGGATTTCATCCTTTTTTGCAATTGAGAAGGCAGTTGAAAATAAATGTATGAATTCACTCCACAGCTTGAGCAGGGTGTAGGAGCAAGAAAGGCCTCAGGACTGCTTTTGGCAGTACCTTTTATATCCAACCTCAAGTGTCCTTAAGCCCTGCGTGATGCTCCATAACCAAGGGGAGGGTGCAGGTGGGTGGAGACCAAGCCGGTGCTAATGATCCGGGTGGAGAGCATCCAGATGGGAGGACTCAGTGTTGGTAAGCTGATTCTCAGCACTGCTGTTCCCCTGTAGTGGCAAAATTGCCTTAGATGCTTTTGAAAATCCCACCCATTCTGAACAGCGCTAAGGTGGTACCAGCACTTAGTCATTTACTGGAGCTGGAAAGAAAGCGTGCAGTGGAAATCCCTTCGTCGTGCGTCCGCTGTGAAACCGCAGCTTCCTACCTGACTTCATCCAGCCTTCACCACCATTAACTGTTCTTCCAACAAATGCTTTGCCTTTCTGCTTTCTTCAGAGGCTAGAAGTGGTCTTAGGTGAAGCACGTGACTGCTTAGTGGTATGTGAAGCATTTAAATATTTGGTGATTGCAGTTTTAAACATAGTCATTCATCACCTGTCTGTGCTGAGAGAGCTAGTTCCTCTTCTCATCTCCTAAGCAATACAACAATTTATGCCTGAGCTGTGTTTTTTTTCTACTTACGTGAAGATTGGAAATTCTGTTTATATCCCAGCTCATATCAGCAAATCTTCAGGTGGCTTGTGCTTTCCTGCCAGCCCTGGGTTCTGCAACCCGCCATCAGAAGAATGTACCAGAAGCTCAGCTTTCATTTTAGGAAATGCGTTTCTTACTGTTATGCTTCTGAACTGAGCCTTTAAAAGTACAGAAAATGAACAAAAGGAATCCCCAGAGGAGGCTTGTTCGAAATAAATAAATCTTTTAGGTTTTAGTCATCCTTGTGATTTGGGAGGGAACAGGCTTATGGGTTCGGATAAGCTCCAGAGTTTGACGACAATGCCTGTGAAAAGTCTTCGGTGCTTGCTGAGTTCTTTTGAAAAAAGGTTTGTGTTCCAATAAGGAAACATTGAATAATTTGTAACAATGAGTGCTCTACTATATTGTGCACCCCACTAAAATGAGAGGTAGCAGATGATCCCTCTACTAGATTTACAGTTGCCATTTTCCATCAGAGCTGAAAGGAAACTTCTGAGTTTCAGTTTCTGAGCCGCCTGTGATGATTACTGTGCAGCCAGCTATTTTAACTGAGTAATAGGTTTTTTTCTTTTTCTTTTCTTTGCCTTAAAGGAATTTCTCTCATCAAAAAAGAGGGAACTAAAACTTGTGAGTCACAGTAACTAAGGATCTTATGGATACGTGCTTGCGCTGATGTTGTTTAGAAGATACGCATTCATCAGAGCACCTTTATTATTATGCAGAATAGTTCACGAAAGCCATAGCTTCAGGCATGGAACAACTCCACACAAAGACCAAGTTTTACATTTAAAGTATTGATTTAGGCAGACATAAGTCATTCCTTGAGAAATGCGATGCTTGAGGCTCATCAGACATTTTGGAGATTTGATTACGGTTCACGTTGAAAAATTTGGTTGCTGCAAAAGCACATCCAGAGCTTTCTGCGATGTTTGGAACGGAAGGTCTGATTTCAGGCAGTTTGGGTGTGATTTCAGCCCCCTTGGGGTCTTTTCTGCCTTCAAAGGCCAAAACGCTGTTTCTTCAGAGACATACATTTGTAACTGATTATATATTTTGATTCTTTAGGAAGTAATAGAAGCTATTGCTGAATGTGCATTTAAGACATCGCCCTTTCCAATCCTCCTCTCCTTTGAAAATCATGTGGATTCGTAAGTAATTACCATGTTTTCCTGTATGGCGTTGTATTTTTTTACATGGTCTAAGCACAGAATTATGTGTGCACTTGTGGCAGTTTTATTGGATGACGTGATCAACAGCTCTTACCCCCAAAAATTTATATCAGCGTAAGTAACCAAGATTATCAGAATGAATTGGGCATGTTCTTAAAAGCCATCCTGAATTAGAACCTTTTGTATGAAAGAGAAAGTTTGAATAATTGTGAGAGAAATTGTGTTAACTTTACAGTCTCGGTATGTCCCGCTGGCATGTAGCCGCAATTCATCAAAGGCAAAGAAGCAATATTGCACCTGCTTATCACCCTATTCTGAGCAAGAAGCATATTCTGTGCACAGAATTTGGTCTGTTTCTTGTGTGTTAGAAGCAGAGGCCAGAACCATAGACTAGCTAGGATTGCGAAATAGGTGCTGTGGATGGCAGGAACTGTTCGGTTTCTGCCGAAAAATGCCAGTTTGCCTAAACTCTTTACTTTTTTTTTTTTATTACAAAGAAAGGACAATTTTTTGTGTAAGAGGAGGAAAAATGAGAACACTTCTAAGTTTGTCCCAGTGATCTATTTTTTTATTATTATTATTTAGTTCTGACTTTTCTTTTTTAAGTTTGACATCAACTTTGTCTTTGAATATAGAGACCACGTGGTTCAAAGTGGGGTGACACGGACACATAACGCGTGCCTTAACTTCAATTGCCTTTTCCCCTTTTGTTTTCTGTTGTGAAAACATTCTCAATACTTCTGGGGCCAGTTTGGACTGAGAAATTTCTTTTTTTTTTTAACGTGAAATAAAAAGTAATCTTTGGGGCAGCTATGAATGATTTAATACGAATCAGAAAAGATGTTGGCCCTTCTGCTTCTTGAAGAGGAAAAGGGTGAGGGCTAACTGCCTTTCCATTGTTTTAGGAAGAACATTCTTGTCATAAGGGAAGGGACTGGTAGAAGAAGCTATGTGAGAAGGTTTTAAAGAACAGATGTGACAATACTGATCAAAAATTATGTAGGTCGAAAAATTTTAAATTTGAGAGCTGACCTATGCTACCTGTATGCCTTCCAGTGTAAGTTTACACTACCTTTTGTGGGCAAATATGTGCTTACTCTGTGCACATTGAAAGGCCGCGTGGTTATGATTTAAACAGCTAGCTGTTAAGTCCTGCATAGCTAGTTGTCTTCTTCTGAAAGACCACACAGCTACTGTATTTGATTTCTTTCTCAAATCGATCCCCTTACTCCTTTCTTTTTAGTGTAAGTTCCATTATTTTAGACTTGCTTATGCTCACCTACTGCTGTAGGTTTTGACTTACAGTGCTTTTCTCGGTGCTTCCAAATGCAACCTCTGGTCTTTAGAAAAGATCTCAACCATCGTTCTTCAATGTATTATGTTTTGTATTCATTCTTCTGTATTTGTTAAAATACACATTCGCTGTGTTACTATAAGGCAGAGAAAAAGCAACGTCCCATTTATTTTAACCAGAAGGATTACATTTTTCTTCCTTTAAAGTCATTAAGACTTAAACCTTCAGCTATTCCAGGGTGACCTGTTCTATTTTAGGAAAGTAAAGAAGTAAAAAAAAAAAGTATAAAATAAACTCCTGTCAGATGTAAGTTATGTACAAAAGTGGCTTTGAAACTGTAAGATGAAACATTGTCAAAATTAAAGGTGGTATGATACTGCAGCAATACGTCAAAAAGGGAACAGAGTTACTGCTGCATTACTCTGATCTTTACAGCTTGCCCCACAGAAACCGCTGGACCTATCTCTCCAGAAAACTCCGGTCATGGAATAATGCATTATCCCTAAGTGCATCGTTCCATGCACTGCTATGACACAGGTTTTTAGCAAAGCAAATCTGCAGAAACAATATCGAGTATTTTCTCTTTCTGAGACTTTATTGCTATTTATTATTTTATGCTGCAGTAAATCATCCGACATAATGTGTATAATTTCTAATTTTGCTTTGGCTGAAAATAATTTCTAGCTATTTTACTGACTGCTACAATTATCCCTTCATTTCTTCACTAGTTGCTAGAGAAATCTGCAATTAGTCATGCCACTCACAGAAACCTTCACCTAATTTCATGGAATGCTCCTTTTGTCTTTTCATTTACTTGGATTGTTGGTTTTTTCTCCTAGATCTTGAAGGTGGGCTTTGCCCTAAGTATTAACAGAAAACGCTAAGTGTTTTTATAGAATTGCTGTCAAACAAATCCTGTGACATCAGTTCCTACTTTGACTTCTTCTGATTGTCAAGTTACAAGAGCCAGTATTCATGTCTGAAATGCTGGTGCCGTGCAAATCAGTAGTAATTTTGGCACTGGCTTAAACAGAAAGATGGGTTTAGCCTGTGTTCTGTACTCATGGCTTTTAAACAGACTGCGATTATCAGAAGTAAGTAAGTTTTCCATCACCGCCGTGAACACGACAGTGTTAATCACCACGGGACTTAAAATGTAGTTTGTCTTCCTTCTGTTTTATGTTCATGAGAATATTTTTAACACTTTTTGTCCATCTAGGGAACAAATAATTGATTAGCACATAGTGTCAATCATCTCATTTTGCTTTCTTTCAATGTTTTGCCTGGCAGCACCCCTCTCTAATATCTTTATAACATATAAAGAATTTTCTTGCCCTTTACTATAATTCCACTATGTAGTATATTCATTCTTGCCTGGTTTTATACAATAAAAGGGTTAGAAAAAGAGGCAAGCACGTAACTTTAGAAGGTATAAAATATTACGTATACCATCATTCATATTGAAGTCAAAACATGCACACTGAGAAAAGACAGTACTAAGAAAAGATGTGGTTCTAGCAAAAAATAGAAAAGTGCCCTGAAAATGTTGAAAAGACCTCAAGAAGACCTTGACGTTTGAAATTGGGCTTGCAAGAAGATAAGCAATCTGCAAATCTGAAGGCAGACACTCTATAATTAGAAATGCACTGATGACATAGCAAAAAGGTTAAGTGATCCTTGAGCAGTATCCATTTAAGATTGCTTCCAAGATTAAATTTAATTACAGTTATTCATATTGCTGGTTTCTTGCTGGAATTGTTATTTCAAATATTAACAGGATTTTTATCACTTTTTCTTCCTACGCTTTAAATTATTTTAGACTCTTCTGGGAAGGATCTGTGTCATTGTCTATGCAGAAGAAGGATCTCTGCAAAAGTGATAATAATAAAGCGTTAGGAACGGTAGTCGTGCCATAGTGCCAGAGAGCCTCTGTGATTGACCTTCGTAATAGGCATAATACAAACACAGTAAAACAAAGTACAAGCAATACCGTAATGGTAATGAAAACATCTCTTAATATTCTTTATATTTCTGTATCTCCAGGTATCGTGTTCCAGCTTTATCTTCCCTTGCCCTGACACATTTTGGAGGCACATGTAATTAGTCTTATGTGCTACCTGTCCATGTCTGCACAGTGGAAATCATAAAGCGAGCTCTTCTGAGGCAATCAGTTTTGATTGCAATGCATGAATGCTGAGAGACTTTCCCGTAACAGTATATGTGGACCAGGATATACCTGATTTTTTGTTCCATAACGCAAATGGGGAAACATATTGATGTAGAAAATCTGGTATTTCAGTCTGTTGCTCTGATTCATAATTTTGAAAGCAGGGAAAATTAAAAAGAAATCGATATTCCAACTTTTAAAATACTATAATAGTAATATATAATCTATACTATCACTAATTATCTATCTCTTGAAACTATACACAGATATACATATTAGAGAGAGAGAGAAAACACACGAAAAATACCACTTGGTTAAAAGCTGGTACTCCTAAATATTTTTTTAATTCCCTCTTAGGAGCTTTTAAAAATACCTGTGCATATAGTCCAGTTTACAAAGACAAGTAATTTTGTAATGTCAAGGTTTTCGTACTTTGGCCTTGTCTACTACTGCAAGATAGTTAGATAGATACATTTTCATAGTCTTAAAACCCATTAGTTTTTCACATAGTTTTCCTTTTCCTTCTTTCTGCCTCTGGGAGGCAATGACATTAGAATGTATACGCTAAACCAAAATAATTTTACGTTACATTTTTCTGTTTTGCAAAAACAGAAGTTCTCACTGTGCTCTGAGGTAAACGTGTAATTAAACACAGAAGATCAGAAGAAATTGTTCTCGCTGCGGTGATAGTTTGATATTTATTAGATCTAACTCTTGCATATCTTTTTCGGCTTCCTATCGCGAGTTCTTTTAGGAGTCGATGTGCCCGTTTAAAAATGCTGATGTCACATCACTAATTACTACTATTTCAATAATTGCACTCCTTTGATTCAAGGAGGTGTCATTTGGACTTTCTGGCTTCTAAGAGCATGGGTCTATTCAAAATATACGCTGGTGGAGAATAAAATTCACTGTAATGATCCCTATACCTGGAGCAAATACCCAGTCTGCTTGCTTGCTAGAATGAGGTGCCTTGATTTTCCTTGGTAGCTGGCAGTTAGAAACAGCTATCGCACTGTCCTAGCCTGATGTGTTCTTGCCATCGCCTTCTCCCTTGTGGGTTCTTAGTTCCACTGCCTTGTTTGTCTTCATCTTAATTTTCCGTCCTCAGCTAAGAGTGGCTTTCAGCTTTTTTGCAGAATAGTCTGCACACAAAAGCAAGCATTAATGAAACGCTGCAGTGATTTAAACTGCATGCGGCACTTGCGTAGCTCTGTAGAATAATTTAAAGCCTCCTCGCAGTATGTTTTGTCAATGGCTGAGCTAAGGACCGGTTCGCTCCGTATCTGTCTCAACGGACATCCAGAATGCTCATCTCAGGGAAATTACGTTTTCTGATTCAAATGCCACCCAGCTTTTAAAGACAAAGCTCTGATTTGGCCTTGCCGACCCCAGGAAGCGCTGCAGGGCCAGGTGCTCGGTTGGTAGCTAATGACAGGCTAGACACAGCGGTGGTTTGTACTCTGAGCCTGCAAGGCAAAAATGAGCACTCCTTTTTCCCTATGTACCCAGCTCTGTTCTGTCACGAAAAATAGCTCCATGGTAACGTAACTGCTTATACCATTCGTGTATCTTCCATGATATGCAGATCATAGTTAACAGTAGCCGAGGAAGTTATATTAAGCAAGATAAACCTCTTCTTTAATGGAGACTTCTCAACAGAGTATCAAAACTGGAAACTTTTGAAGATACCTAAGCTCAGATGTTACAGCTTTTGAACAGGCGCATGTAACAAAATTACACAGTCGTCTAAATTTAGAAAGAGTGACTGTAGCACTGAGCTGCATTTTAAGATGATTTGAGTGATATTTCTGAGCAGTGTAACCCATCTTCAGTCCTAAAACTCCCATCACCGATGTGCATGAATTATTTCATTCTTTGGTTGCACTTTGGGAAAATTGATTGTAAGTAGAGCTTGCTGAAGTTCAATTTACTTCTAGAGGATGTGATGAAAACCGCTGAAGTAATTTACTATGGTAAAATTTGACACTCTGTCTGATTTTAAATAAAATTTTTAAAAAAGGAATCCGACCACGTACCCAAACAAGCTAAAATGATCATTGACCAGCTCCACTTCGAGCTTGTTACTACATCCAGATTGCCACTAAGAAGGCTGTCCTGATACGTTGGTCCCAGGTATATACGCGTAACACGCATGCAGTACGTAATTATATGCATATAAAATGCAGTTACACCAGCGCTTATTACAGCAATTCTCCAAATTGTCGTAATACCTCTTAGCAGTAGCACAATTGCATCTGCACTATGACTTCTGCCAGTGATGGCATGTCAGGGGAAATACTTCTGAGTGAGCTGGCGAGACCGCTGTAAGCTTTTGGTGGTTAAAAGTTAAAAGTTGAGTTTTACTATTATTCAATTGTCTAGTGCCTTTACTTCATGTGTGATCCTTTTGATAAGCTTTATCAGAGGAATCAGAAGAATTGCATGATATATCTAGGTGTCTCTGAAAAATTCACAGCAATTGGATCAGGAAATTATATCTAGTTTAGGGATATTAGATAGCTGCTTTCACTCTGTAGCATTAGTAGGACTCATTTCTTTCTTCTTTTCTTCCCTTTAGCCCTAAACAACAGGCAAAAATGGCGGAGTACTGCAGATTAATATTTGGAGATGCATTGCTTATGGATCCATTGGAAAAATACCCGGTAATACGGTTTGGTATTTATCAGATCACAAATGTCCGTGTGAATTTTCACTGAAGTGTTTCAGTCCTGTGTCATTCTTCATATATGGCCTTTCAAAACAGCGTCTGAAGGAGGGGGTTGAACAACGTGAGCTGCTGGTGACTTAAGCATATAATTTGTGATGCAGAGGTTGTTCTGATACAGTGAATTGTAATGTTCTAAATGCAATTGATTCTCATAGCTTCCATGTTATATAATGTAGGCTTTTATATTTGAACTAATACTTATTTCAGTTATTACTATAGACATTTCATGAGGCATTTTTCTTTTCTTCTTAAGCATCCTCAGTAGCTCTGTTTCATTTAATGTTGAGGTTACGTCATGTGCAAAACACGTTTCATTTTAACAGGGCTTATAGAGGTTACAAAATTATCTTGTACCATGTGAGTCCTAAGAAATTACCGTAAGCTCATTTCTTTTGTTGTTCTTGTAACAAATTTCTCTTCCTTTTTCTGCAAGCTTGAATCTGGGGTTCCTCTTCCAAGCCCTATGGATTTAATGTACAAAATTCTGGTGAAGAATAAAAAGAAGTCGCATAAGTCTGCAGATGGAAGTGCAAAAAAGAAGCTCTCGGAGCAAGCTTCCAACACATGCAGTGACACATCTAGTATGTTTGAACCTTCCTCCCCTGGAGCAGGTATGAATTGAATCTACAAAAATATTCCTTCCTAAACCACAAATGCCTAATTACAGCCATTATTCAATCCATCTACATTGCTTTAGCAACATAAAGGTACACCAGTGTGGGTCTTACTCAGTAAGAAACAACACTAACTGTCATTTCTCCACGAGTCTGAGAAGGCTCGTGGCTGAGGAATCGCTCACAGAGTGGCCTGAAGCTCCGTGATGTGTGCTGACATTTATCTGTACTGCTCAGGAAGTAGAGCGAGCTGCCAATTCCTCCACCCTCGGGTGCCTTTTCTGTGTGCCCAAGCCCAATACCAAATATAAATGTTTTCTTTTTTCTGTTGCCTCTGAGATGTGCCTACCATTTCGTGGCCTTTCAGACTTAACCCATTGCAGTGATTCTGCAGTGTCTTAACATTTAGAGTAACTGTGAATAAGATACCTGTTTGGCAGGCAGGCAGGGCTCAACCCGCTGTTGTCCTGCATGAGCTGGGAACAGGTCACAGACCTCTGTGCTATAAGATGTTCTTCTGTTCCAGAGACGACAACAGGCAAGCAATAATACTGCAAACAAGTATTTGTTACCATCAGGACTTGTAGGAAATGTAGCCAGTGGAAAGCAGTGTATTGCATTTAACTTGTTCGTTATTAGCAGAATTTTAAAAATCAGAAATGAAATGGAAAAGTTACTGTAATTTAATGCCTATATTCTGGTGATGCCTATGGGATCTGCAGGGGAACTAATTTTACAGAAATTAGTAAGAGATGGTCTTTGTCCTGAAGAGCTTAAAACCTAACTAGAAAAGACAGAGAGGAGTGCAGAGAAAAACAAACCTGTATATCCTGATTCCCAGCCCCGTGTCTGTTCCTTGTGCTAGAATTTCTTCTTCCTATTAATACTGAAGTTTTGGATTGCTGAAAGCATAGACATTTATGCCGCAGTAGTAGAAGACTGATAGAGCAAATTGAAAGCTCTCCTGGAATATAAGTTCATTACTGTGTGCCATTAAAAAACTTTTTCCATTGTTTGTCATTATTTCTAAACTCTGATTAATTGAGCTGAAAATTTTCATGCTGGCAGTTTGCCTCAAGCGGAATTAAAAAAAAGAAATCCCGCTGTATTTGTGGATAACATTGTTTATCCTATTAGAGGCAAAGAAAGACTTTTCAGCTATTGTGTTAAGAAACTTTGAGAAGGGCATGCTTTGGAGTAGGGCTTGGATTTCAAAGGAAGATTCATCCTGGTGTCAGGAATGATTTAATACTGTTTTCTTGATTTGCTTTAGACAAATCCCAAGCAACAGAAAAATCTGTACGTGTATGCCAACTGACTCTTTTCCAACACTTGAAATCAACCCTGAGTTCTAACTCTACATTTTTGTTACCAGCCCATAGTGAGAGCCTGCTGGCAAAGCGTGTGTTTTGGTTTCCGAGTGCCTGATCTGCGCAGAGGGTAACAGCTTTGTCCTCCAGGAGCCTCTCTACGAGCTTTTATAGGAAAGGACCTGGGCTCTGAATCTAGATGTTGATGAGGTTGCAAGGCAGGGGGGTCAGTCCCATAATAGGATGTGTAATTTTACGAATGAACTGTGAATGTTATGTCTGCATTACCTATATCACAGCCTCTGTTAAATGTAGATTATGAAGATGAACACTTACAAATTAGAAAATGCTAGAACTGAGATTGCCAAATTGACGTGGTCACTTGGTTCATCTGTGAATGACAAAATACATTAACTGTAATCCTTCTGTCAGCCGTTGTTTCTCCTTTAGGACCTATGCCTCTTTTGGAGAATGCAGTTAGTCAATATTTTTTTCTCTCTCTGACATTCAGTACTTGATCCTAGATGTAGCATCATCATCTTGCGGTGAATTTCTGTGGGGGTATCCAGGCAGTATATGAGCACTTGACAAACAGCGGTGAATTTATCTGAACAATACCTGTGGGAAGCGAAATAATATTAAGCCAATTTTATCTAAGGGCAGCCAAGTCTGAGAGAGTTTAAGAACAGTTTAGGGGTGACTGACAAGGAACATCCAGGATCTGATTTTTCGAGAATACTTTGCGTTTTTAAGTACTCAGAGCATAACTCCAGAGATTTCAGCTACAGCTTACAGCTATGAACACGCAGCATTTCTGTAAATCAGATGCCAGATTTCTATCTGTGAACACTCAATAAAAAAAATGATCTTATAAGACCACTGTGGCAATACCCCGTGAAGAGCGTGGTTCCATGAGGCAGTGATCAACAGCCACCATGACGCCCTTCTTTTCACAGCCTCGTTCCTTGTGTGCGTCTCAGTGTTGGCAACATGTAATGCTGGAGCAATGCAAGCGTTATGCTCCTCTATACCCAGTACCAATTTCTTTCTGGAGTGTGAGAAGAGTAATGCAATTAAAGACTCACTAAAGGAATCCTAATTCTTAACATTAAGTGTTTCAATACTCCAACCTTCATATAATCTTTACATTTAGCAAGCTGGACATATTATTCAGATAACTCTGCTGTACTGTATAGCTCCCATCCGAATTACTGCTGATCTCCAGGAGAACGGTGTGCTAATTCAGCCTTCTTGAGTTTTAAGTGAGTTTTTTCACAGCAGTGCAAAAAATCTGGAGATTCGTACTTCAGTTGATAGCAAGCTTCACTGTGTCTCACGCTGCTTGAGGTCAGATTTAAATCCAAAGAAACCACTCTTTTGATGTGTTTATAAAACCTACCATGTGAAAGCTAGGTGGTGGTGATATAGTAGCAGTAATTAAAGAAACAATTCTGAAGCGAGCTTTGCAGAATGGCTTGCAAGATGTTCGCGAAACTGATGTGAAAAGTAACTTCAGCGGGGTATAATATCCGTCAGGTGAAAAAGCTTCCCCTAAAAGTACTGCAAAGCTGGCGAAGCAGGAAAAGAATTTCTGAGGTATCACTTGTGAGAGGGATTGTCGTTTTGGTAAACAAGCATCTTAGCCCTGGCTGCTTTAGCACAATGAATGAAGTAAATAAGCAAGATTTTCAAAGAAGTTAGATTACAGTGGCAGTTCCGCAGGTACATACATTTTACCTAAAGTAGACCTATACTGAAAGTAGCCAAAACTTGCTAATTGAACAGTATTTAAGTTTTCGAGCAAATTGTTACAGCCCGGAAAAAACGAAAGGTGATTTCATCCCCCAAGGTGCTGGTGGCTGCCTAATAGTTACAGAGCTAACAAGCTGCACCAGCAAGCACCACATTTATAGTACATTCTGGCTGTTATTTTAAAGGGGTCTGAGAAAGCAGATTACCGAATTCCTCTGACTTTCAAGCAGTGTATAACCTTTCATTTTATTAGGCTCTCAATATCTGTCAAGCTGCTGAGGCATGGTGAGAATGGATAATATTTAGCACTCTGCTTCCTCAACCCGTGGTGATAGGGATTTGGCTTGTCGTTCCCAGCTGTCCTCTCCCAATCCTTTTCCGTTCAGTATTACTGTGTTGAACCCTTCCACCCATCAGCTGGCGTTCAGCCTCCTTTGTCCACTTGTTACATTGCCCAATGAGCACTTCTCTGCCTTCCTCACGCTGCCCTGCTCACTAGGGGCAGCTCCTTGAAAATATCCTTGAAACTGCCTGATTGCTCCGCCAGTAAGTTTCTTGTGCCCTTCTGCCTATGAGCAGTTGACAGTATCTGCTTTATAACTTACGTATTGTGGTAGGGAGCAACATCTTTTCACGTCTTGGTATTCTTCTGTGTGCCTCTGTCCTCGGGCAGGCTCTTGGAGCTCCCCTTGGAGCAGGGCTCTATTTTCACTGTATTTGTATGCCACGTAGCATGGAAAGGTCTTGTCCTGACCTGGGTTTGTAGTCCCATCTAAAGGCAATTAATAATTATGCCATTACTGCCAGTTGTCCCTTAGACAAGCTCACGTGTGCATGCTGGACTTGACCTGCAGCACAGCTGCTATGCCAGCCCACACGCATTTATGATACACAGTGTCCGTGCCTTCCTGGGAAGGGGTGGGAATGACGGCATGGGGCTGATCCCACCACCGCTGTGGGAGGGTGAGCAGGAAGGCGTCCACAGCGCAGACATCTCCTCAGTCTGCCAAAGGCTTGCTCTGACTTTCTGTCCCAGCAGTGTAGCAGGGAAGGAAGGTTGGGTTTGAGCGTAGGACCGTGCTGCTGGGTGAAAGGCAGTGCAGATGTAGTCATACTTTCTAAAACACTTACTAATTTTTATTCTGTGTTTGCAGTCCTGCGTATTATTTGTCTTGGTTTTGCTGTCTCATGCAGAACTTGAAAATGAGATCTGATCTCCTTGGGAGTTTTCCTGTTAAATATTTTTAAATAGATGAATAATGTGTTGTATGCTTTCCTCGGTGGACACTTCGAGCGAGAGCAAGCTGTCGTCTACCTGGTATCTCAGCAGTGCAAGTTGGCTGAACTCTACCCATGTCTCCCATTTTGTGGACTATGCGAAGTGTTATTCTGCCAGTCTGGTTAAATCAATTGAGAGCGTCCCATCCAAAGGCTGTCGCTGCAAATCCTGTGAGAGCTTGGCTGGCTCTTGGCAATGTGTTGAGGTTCCCTGAGCCACCCCTTGAGCCTGTTGAGTAATCGTGTTATTTTCTTCAATGAAATGTTCAGGAAGAAATATGTTCATGAATAAAAGCCTAACATTTCAACATCTGCATCTGGAAGGAAACGCAGCCTGGGTAGTCATCATTTGGTGGTGAAAGGCACACTCATTATTTAAATCTTATGTGCTCTCCATGTTCAGAAGGGGCCCACTGGGTATGATTCAAGGCCCACTGGAACAAAGAGGAGTTTCTTCATTGACTCAGTGGGCTTTGGATTAGACCTTCAATTGATAGGAGGAACTGTGACTGAATTGCCATTCTCTGGAGAGTTTGGGAATGCTGCACAGTGGTTAGATTTTTGTGCTGCCAAAATAAAATTGCCACTACTGAGGAAAGCTGAAAGGTTTGTGGAACAACATCATTAGTGAGAGTTGTCAGTCTTGTGGGTGTGGATGGGTGACTGCAGTGTAAGTTAAACCTTCGTTTCCAGAGTCTCCTTAAGACGCACAGTATATACTTTATGACAGCCAGACCCACAGGAGGAGTTACTAAAGAGAAAGATAAGCTTGATATTCCTTAATGGTTTAATTTTTGGTGTAACCAAATCAAAACATTTTGGAGGCGAGGGGCAGCATTCATTAATTAACAGTAAAGAATCTGTGTCTTGCCCATAGGAATTTGATGAGTACACCACAACTGGGAGCAAGGCATAAAATATGTTTTATTTGGTCCCATTTACTCCAGCAGTACGTTTTCAGGGGAAAGATGAGCCTTACGCATCTTCTTCGCGTTATTTGATTTGCGCTGCCCTCAGCCGGTGCATCTGAGCTATGCCACTGGAGTCCTAGCAGTAAGGCACACCTTACTGGAGTTGAAGTCAAGCTGTTGCAGTTAGGCTCCTGTGCCTGTTCTTGCCAGCTGTGCTACCTCAGTACGTGTGCTGTGATACACTCAGAGCAGATGGATTTTGCTGAACAGGCTTTGGTGTCACAGCACATGAGAATCTCGTGAGTTTTCACGCATGATTCCTTCACCCCATGGATGGTGTCAACGTGTGCGCTTCCCGGAGGCGGTGAAGGTGTTCGCTGAAGGCCATGCAGGGATCCTACAACAGAGATAGAGTTTGAACTCACATCTCCCAAACGCCAGGGCTGTGCCACGAGCGTAGGAGCATCTCTTCAGAGTAGTTTGTGGCGCTATACCTGCACACTGTGCACACTACGCACACCACGACACTCTTTTCGTGGTGCTGATACCTACCTCACGGTATCCAAACACTGAGTGTCCAGCAGCTGCAAAGGAAGAGCTTTCGTTTGTTTGGACAAAAAGAACTTACCAATGCTGAAGGTGGACGGATCCCTCAAGACAGTGTATTATTTGATTTGTGCTGTGACAAAACGCACACGTGTGATGTAGTCTTCCTTAAGCAGTGCTACTTGCACCTCTTTCTCGAATTTACCACTGGTATTTATGACTATTGCTTCAGCCAGTAATTATCTTCTGCTTAAAACTTTTCAGGAGAAGCAGAGATGGAGAGCGATGATGATGATGACTATGATGATGACTGTAAAAAGTCGTCGATGGATGAAGTAAGGGTGTAGATACGTTTTGTGGTGATGGGGTGGGTTCCAGCAGTTGTGGGGTTGGCTTGTGTTACTAGGGGTGGGACTACCATCTAGTGGAGAAAGGGGGGCAGAGCACTGGGAAACACACTACCAGCTGCCTGAAGTTGGTTGCTAATTGGTTTGGAAGCATATCTCTATTTATTCGTATTTTAATTTCCTGAAGAATAAAAACTAATAGCACCATAGCTGATCTGTTTTAGAGGACTGCTTGTGGGGTATTTAGCATTGTTGGAAGGAAAACTCGCCGTCCAAAACTTAGAGCTATATTTATTATTTAACCAACAGTATTGATAAATGTGCTCAGCACCGTGCATGCGTAGAAGTAATGCAGCCCCTTCCCTAGGAGCCACGTAAAATCAATGAATATAGCAGCAGTTTAATTAAACGTTTAAATTTTATAGCAAATTTTCTTCATTCCTATGTGAAGCTCCCAGTGTGAGGCATTGACTTCACTAAGCCAGGATCAGTGAAAGATACCACGGTGGATAAAAAACTGGGCTTTGGTATTTGTGAGCTCTGATGGCCGCCATGGACTTTGACAGGTCAAAACTGCAACATTTTCCCTTCTCTGTCCTAGGGTACCGCCGGAAGTGAGGCTATGGCCACAGAAGAGATGTCTAACCTGGTGAACTACATTCAGCCTGTGAAGTTTGAGTCATTTGAAGTATCAAAAAGTAAGTAAGCTAAGCATGAGCAACATCGTACACTGGAAATTGCCTAGGAGGTGTTTGAAAGAAAGTTCTGGAGAAAATGCTGCTTGGCTTCCTCTCAGTTAGATACAGACACACGGACAGAAAGTGTTCCCTTGGTATCCAGCCAAATAAATCCGTATTTATTTTGAAACCCGCGTTAGTCTAAATACCAAACTTCACCAACAGTACGCATGCTGCCATTTCAAAAACATTTTTGAAAATGTTGTGCTTACGTTGTCTTTATTGTCCGTGACTGAAAAGTAACTTAAGCAGTTTGAGAAAGGTGGTCATAAATATTTCTTCAGATTGAGCAAGTGCTTTATATTGGCCTCTGCTACTTTTATAGAGGATTCAAGGTAAGTGGAGTCAGCCCTTCCCCATATGCCAATTCACTCGTTCCTACCTGTGTGTATTGTATAGAAAAGGCCATAATTTCATCCCCTGCAGGCTTTTACAGAAGATGCCTTGCTAGGAATGCACTCAGTGGCATCCTCAATAAACAGTGCAGCATCTTTTCCTTTCTTGGTGCAGAACCCCCTGCTGTTTGCCTGCCCTTTTTCACTTTGTTTTGACAGATTGCAATATGCTCTTGGAGCTTTTGAGTTAAAGAAGTGTAGAGCATTTTAATTTATTATGGATTTGTGGAGGCCTTGGCAGAGGACAGGTAATTGGTGCCTAAGTCCATATGTGTATACAAGATTTTGCATTTACTCGTCATGAATAATAAACATAAGTTATCCACCTGTTCATTTGTATGTGGGTATTTATACAGACGTACACAAAAGCAGTCACAAAATCATGCAGAGCGCTATGCCTGTTCCCTGTAGTAGTGTCCCTTTGGATGTTTATAATCTCCTCTAGCTCTAATGAGAATTACAAGAACACAGTGGGAAGGAGATACTCCTTCTGGAAAGGAAGCCGTGTGAATCGTAGCAGGACAACTTGATGCAGCTGTTATCAAATTGTCTTGTGTAGATTTCTTCTGTTTGCATGCCTGTGCCTGTCTGAGTTTTGTGAAGAATTGCTGATGTCCAGATTTTTTATCCTAAGTCTTGATGTGACCTTGGGTCAATCATACTGTTTCTGTGAACTCGTAATGTTAAGGATTTAGTATTTCTGGTGTTTGTGTTGAAAAATCGTTATGTGGTAAACATGGGCAGTTCATTAAAGCAGCGGCCTTACGTGGTAAACGTTGCTGGCTGGTTAAAGCATTGGGCCCTGTAGCATGACTTGTGGGTTCTGGTCTTAGTCCTGGCCTGGACACACTGGTAGACCTTCGTTAAATTAAGGGAAGATGAGCTGAATAAAGAAAGGAGTTAGATGAGGATTGTTTTTTAATTTGCTACTTATCCAGTTGTTGCCTAGATTTTATTTTTGTTCACCTGCCTTCATTTCCCTAAGTGCAGAGCTCCATAATTGTATTTTGTACAGTTTCATTGTTTCAGTGTTACAGCATTTTTCTAACTTAATATTTTCTAATTCAGAATTTGTTTTGATTTATGATCCTGGCTTCCATGGTGATAACAGCACCTCACTGCTTCTGTCATTCACACGTTATAGAAGTGCATTTTCTAGTCTTGCATCTAGCTGGTTAACAGAAACGTTGAATAGCACTGGATCTGTAACAGTGCCCTGATTGCCCTCACTGGAGATGCCCCCTCTGTCAAACAGCAAGTAGCTGTAACTGTATTTTTTCAAGTTTTTCAGGCAGTTGTTCAGCAAGTTGTCCACCCACTCCACAGTGCCTTCCTTCTGATAAGATAGGACAGTGTAATGTATCACAAGAGAGAAATGTGTCTCCTGCACAGTCTTTTCTTCAAAGGGCAGGTTTCTTAATCCTCTCCAGGTACTACAAGGAAATAATTGTTCTTATTTTAATTAGGAGTTTGATTAAGCCCTGGACATTTAGTAACCAAGTCATTTAACAGCTACCAGTTCTGGGTTCCTACAGATGCTCTACTTTAAGATAAGGCTGAGAGATTCAGCATATCACTACACCAAATTCCAGCACCTATATTCTAAATGGAATCAGACCCCTATACATGTGTGTTGCTAGTGCTATCCCATTAGTAAAGGGGAAGGAAGAAATAAGAATAATCTCAGTGCCTTCGTAAGGAGCTGAGGCGGAGGTGAGCTGGCTGGAACAGAGTCTGGAGAAAGAGAGGATACTGCTTGTTGGAAAGGAAGAGGAGTGGTAGGAGAGCAGCCTATAGGGAATGGCAGGAATCTTTTGCCATTAGGAGATCACAGCTATGAATAATGACAGTAGTGTGATGGCTGCTAACTAGAAACAGGGACCACAGTACAGTCTGACTCCCAGTTCTCCTAGAGGGAGAGAAGCACTTTTGGAACACCACGGTCATCCCCTGACTCTTCAACATACACCGAGAATAGTTTGTACTTCGCAACCTGGCAGCACATTTTCCTCTCACGTTGGCCCAAGCAATCTAGCTCCTCACTTCTTTGGATCCACTGCTTCCTTTTTGGCTTCCTGTAAGGCAAGCGCCCACCTGTTTCTTCCCTGCTTCTCTCTGCAAGGCAAGTGCTTTTGTTCAGTTTTATCCCTCTCCTGCAGCTTCGCAGTTTGACTTCAAGGAGCTGGCCAGGCTGGCCTGCTGGCCATCCCTGGATTACTGCAGCATGATTACTTCTAAACCTGATGAGGACAAGCCTTTTGTCTGCCTGATTGTTGCTTTCAATAAAGTGGTGAGGCTAGAGAGTTCCTGTCTCAACACAGGCACCATTTCGCTCATTTTTCAAGAGAGCGGTGCTGATATCTAATGGATATGACCTCCCGGCGCTGTGGCCCTTTCTAGGCAGTATACACAGCTGATTGTGGTGAAACGGGAAGCTGTTACTTTACAGGAATCCTTTCCTTTTGTACAAAAGTGTAAAAGAAAAAATACTGAAGCTGAAAGGGTCTTGATTTAGGCTCTCTGCTACAGCATGTCGCATGGGTACGTTGAAAGGCCGTGCACACATCAGGCAAAGGTGAGTAACGAATCATAAGCAAAATAGTGTTTAGTCCCACTGAGTCACAAGCTTAGGAGGAGCTTTTCACCATTGTCAGGTCAGAAAGTCTGACCAAATTAAAGAGGTCATAGAAGCTCCGTATCAGTCTGGGGCTAGGTCTGAAGACCTCCTGGGGCACGGGAGTGTGTACCTTCAGGCTTGATTAGATAGCGATGTTTCCATGACCGTTTGAGACAGATGTGACCTTACTGTGACATACTGAAGATAACGAGAACCGCTGTAGGCACAGCTAGTGCGCTGCTTAGTTTAATCTGATACGGACATTAGTTATTACAGCTTCAAATTGGCTCAAAGCCCTTGCGTCTGCCTGCAAAGACAATCTAGAGATCCAGCAGGGCCCTCTGTGTTCCCCGCAAAAGCTGCCACATTGCCTCTGCGTCTCACTGAGCTTCGGGCTTTACCTCTCAAATATATCAACGTGGTATTTTGCAACCAAACGTGAGAGATCTCTGCCCGTGCACTGGATTTCTGTTGCCTGCGGCTGGAACAGTGGCAATCTCAGGCAATACCGATGCCCTTGATTTGGGCAGTGCTAACGTGAGTTCAGATGGCGCACATGTGCAGGGTGAGCTTGCTGCTGTCGGCAAACAATTGTGTACGTAAATTCTTTGAGATCAAAGTGAAATGAGCTGGTGAACAGTAGATGGGATAAGGGACTGAGACAAACCAGTTGTTTGCAGCTCATGTATGGCATATGATTTCACGCTGTAATGTGTCGCTGTTTTTCTTTCCTCTTTAAACTTCCAGAGCGCAACAAAAGCTTTGAAATGTCTTCCTTTGTGGAAACCAAAGGGCTTGAGCAACTTACGAAGTCTCCTGTGGAATTTGTGGAGTATCCTTGACTTTCACAAAGCTGCTTTCTTAGCCTTTCTATATCTGACATCTGTTACGGGGCTTTATTGAAATTTGGAGACAGGAGCTGGGGAACGAGGGAATGCAAATGAAATTTGTAGATTTGACTGTCTTCCTAGACGAATTAATTGGCCTGAGCTCTGATGAGCCAATTTAAAAGCTGGCATGAGTCCTTGTGCTGTGGGCTAGGACGAGAGGGAATAGGCATAAACTACATGTTGGTATTCTCATTGTTAAATTTATCGTTCTGTATGAGGTGGTATGACTTATGGTGGGCAAATTGTCAAAATGTGGTTGATGTCTTTTTGCAAAGTCATACAAGAGAGCTTCCTTTCCCATCATACCTCTAGTTCCAAGAGCACTGAGCTGTTTCATTGCCCCACAATTCTTTTTCTTTTTTTTCCCTTCAGGGTTTTTCTATAACTTCTAAAGAAAAGCTAAGGACCATTCTGTTTAGGCCTTTCGATGTTTCTCAATGTCTCTCATCATGGCTGCAGTTAAGAATGAATGGTCAAGATAAATTAGTGCCTTGAAGAAGATTCATGGAAAGCTGCTTCCATGGATAACCCGCAGCACGTCCTCACCTCTGACATTTGTAGACTCAACTATATGAAGCGTGCACTCGTCATTTCTGTCTGTATGTAGAGGCCAATTCTAATGCTTATTCCAGAAGAGTGCTTACTTTCTAAGCAAGCACCTCTCCCTCCACCAGAGGAAGATTCACTGTTTACAGCTATTGTGCTCTGTAAATGCGGTCTTAGAAAAATCCCAAATCAGTAACCATAATGATAAATGGAATTTTATGAATGCCATCTTTTTAAGACAGGCGCCAGTGCTATTTTCTTGCTTGTTCTGAGTACTCTGTACAGGAACAAACAGCACCTTTGGTTACCCCATATTTATCATATCTCCTACAAAATTGTGGCCCTCTGGAAGCGTTATGGTTGCAGAAATCCAACAAGGTACCCACTGCTGTTCTGTAAAGAACACCTGCATTTAAGTATTGCAGCTGCACTTGTTTGCAAAGGGATTTTTGTCACACATACTGTATCTTAACTACTCACCGTTTAGATACAACAAAATGCAGCTAAGCCGAATCTACCCAAAAGGAACACGTGTAGATTCTTCGAACTACATGCCACAAGTCTTTTGGAACGCCGGCTGCCAGATGGTTGCTCTCAACTTCCAAACTGTAGGTGAGTTATTCTGGTCTCTAGATTTTGCAAGCTGTACCTCACTACTTCTCTGATAAAGTTCCTGCTTCGTAGGTAGGAAAGGCTTTATGCATCAAAAGATGTCTAGTGATTGAAGGATACTACGGAACTGTTAATTAACATTTTTAACAGAATGTTGGTGGGGTTTTTTAACTAGGAATATCCGTAATTACCATGCTGTAGCTGGTATAATACACATACATAATGCTCTCCATATTGTCGTCATTTGTAAGTGGTTGCCATTGAGCAGCATTTCAGATCTGGCAGGGATTTTTTTTTCCTATGTCTTCCAAAGTCTAAGTGTATCGAGACATAAGGGACTTACACGGCAAATTCCACTTAAAAAGTGGACTTTTCATTTTACTCTGCAGAGTAATAAAAACTTCTTTGGGCCAGTTTCAGCCAAGTATCAAGCACCCAGTGTCTGATGTTAAAGGGGTTAGAAGCATAAGCACTCTGCTGAGTCGGGTGCAGCAGCGCAACACTGAAATGTTACCTGTTGAGTCGTCTCTGAAAGATGTCTTACAGATGTCTCTTTCTTGTCAGAAGAATCCAAGAGAGTGGCTGCGCTCACATCTGAGACCTCTTTTAACAAGCAACAGTGTGCCATAAATAGCTGTTTACATTACAGTCAGTTTGAAATTACAATAAATAATATTAATTTATTGCATTTTTAAATTGTTACCTAACCAGAACGTTATTCTCAACAATATTTTTAATACCTAGATTTGTCTATGCAAATAAACATGGGAATGTACGAGTACAATGGCAAAAGCGGATACAGGTTGAAGCCAGAATTCATGAGAAGACCAGACAAACACTTTGATCCATTTACTGAAAGTATAGTGGATGGAATAGTAGCTAACACCTTGTCTGTAAAGGTATGTATGCAGCTGGTGAAACTACTCTCATGACAATGTTAGGGCATAGATGTATTTCTGTGATGCAGTGGCCTGGCAAATGACCATACTAAGTCAAGAAAATGAAATGCATTTCATTTCATGGATTGACATTTAATTTTTAAATTGCAGAGGATCTACTGCAGGATAAATAAATGTATTTCTGTTGTATGTATTCTTTTCCGTAGAAGTAATTGGGAAGTGAACGGATTTAGGAGTAGTTTGGCTGTGGTTTTAGTAACAAAGAGCTGAATTTAAAGCACGCTGTTATGAAGTGGTAGGCTGCGCCGGAATAGCTAGAACAGTACGCTGTTTAGTATACATAAATTTTCTGGTTGCCTACAAGTTCTCCAGCAGAACGGTGGAACCATAAATGTCAGCTGCAATACATTGCCAACTTGCTTTCCTTCGTTCCTTTTTAAAGACTTCGAATGAAGTTCAAGGACCACCAGGAATCTGCAAGTTGAAAACTACTTGTATGAATGTTTAGAGGGATAGATTGCATTTGCTACGACAGGATCACGAATTTATGCTTGGTATATCTCTAGTTATAAAAATATAAACTGTCTGAAATCCTGTTATTATTCCTTTAGTAGACTTGTCCTTTAGAACAGTGCCCATGTTATAGAATCCACCTGTATAGAATCCACCTATCCACCTGCAAAATATCCCCTTTTCTTTTCGAGAAAGCAAGTATTTCCTCTCAGGCTGCAGACACAAGCGTAGCAGAGCAGTTCTGAGAGGGGTATGAATAAAGTAACGATCTGATGGCATGCATGGTAAAAAAAGATAACTGTGTGGGAACGACCTTTTGCGGTGACCTGTAATCATGGACGCTTTCAGACCCTCCTGTGGCTTTAGAGGCACTTTCTTCTGCAATTTTAGTAAGTGGAGGTGGAAGTCCTTCAATAGCTATTAGGAGAGGCACAGCATTTTTAACAGGAATGAACATCCGGGAGTCATGAGACAGCTGTCAGAAGTCAGCTGCTTCTGCCTGCTTGGTGAAGACTCTGCCGGTCATAACGTCAGTGCCCGCACAAGATACAGCTGAGAACGGATTAAGATTTGCTTTAGGAAAGGCGAATTTGTTAAGGTACAGTGACACTGCTGCATATTCCTGTGCCTCTTCCATTTTCTAAAGTAATTGCAGACCTTTCTTTAACTTTTTAAAGCTGAGAGTTGTGTTTCCTGTTAAAAATAAGAACTAGAAAAGACCAGCTGTTTTATAGTTACCTCGTTTTCATAGTGAAACTCCTCACCCTCTGTGAGGAGCCTTTCTCAGAATACCAACTTTTTAGCGTGTTTTCTCCCTCGCAGTTGAAAATATATGTAGTTTCTCTGCTGCTTACACCTCTTTTCTTCCAGCGTTTTTTGAACCTGTTGTTGAAACTGGATAGAACCGAGAGTTCTCGAAGATACTGTGTTGTGGAAATAGGCAGCCAGGTTGAGGAGTGAGATCCAAACGAGTATTCCTGCTGAGGGAAGGGCAGCAGCATGATCTGAACCACGTTATCGCTCATAGGGGAATTCAGGACCACAGGGTCACAGGAAATCAGGCCTCATAAGCAGTTTTTCTGTGTCTGCAATATTATACGGTGGTTTTTTTGTTTCTTGTGGTTTTGGTTTTGTTTTGGGTTTATTTTAAATGCATACTATCTGATTGTTAATGAGAATTAGCCATCTGCATCTCAGCCACTCATTTCCTAATCAACCAAAGCTGGTCTCTAGTGATCCTCCTTTGTTTTGGTTTTAGATAATTTCAGGTCAGTTCCTTTCTGATAAAAAAGTCGGTACCTATGTAGAAGTCGACATGTTTGGCCTGCCTGTGGATACAAGAAGAAAAGCTTTGAAGACCAAGACCTCTCAAGGCAATGCGGTTAATCCCGTCTGGGAAGAGGAAACCATAGTGTTTAAGAAGGTCGGTGTAAGACTTGCTTCCCAAACGTGTGTTGTGCTTGTTTTGTCGCTGTTCAGTAGAGTAATTCTGTGGATTAGTGAAACTTTGCATTTGTTAGAAAGAAGATAGAGATTCCAAAGAGTTGTTTCTTGAGCTGTTTATTGTTAACCACTTTTGGTGTAATTTTGCTACTCTAGTCATGCCAGCTCCTACTAAAATAAATGAGATTAAAGTCACCTTCATTCTTTCACTGACACAGCTGGAAACAGCAGACGTGTCGATAGAGTCATGTGCGTGGCACAGCGCAGTGCCGTGCTATGAACGAGCAAGCAGAGATGCCAGAAGCAGTTTAGCCCAATTACCCTTTTGCCTCGGCTGAACAGCCCTGCTGAAAAGCAGATCTTGTTAACCTGCGAGCAAGGCAATGCGAATACAGCTATAGCAATCTGGCTGTCCAAGCTAACGCATTCAAAGCAATCTGTTATCTCTGCTTAGCGCTGGATTGTGTGGTATAAATACAACTTAGGTGACGAAACCACACAAATCCCACCCACTGGCAATGAGACATGTGCTCCTGAGTTACTCGTGCAATTTGAACAATGTCACTCCGACTCCATTCGCTAAACTTTGAGGGAGCAGAAAATACTGAGCGTGGTTTAGGACTGTGCAATGTGGATGTCTCGTTGTGCTTCGCAATATACTTTGCAGCCAGTTTTCCAACAGGATTTCTGGATTTTGCTTGTTGAGCCCTGTCGTTAAGCGGATCCTGAGTCCAGGCGTTTGTAATACAATTTCTTTTGTATTTCTCTAGGCAAATGTAGTTCACAGAGATCGTTATACAATTGGTACTTGCAGCCCTGCTTTCTAGGGAGTACAGCCCTTTTCCCTGAATATTTGGCCTTCTGAATGACTTTCCTTCGGCAGCCTGCCAGAGCTTAAGTTTGGAACATCACTAGCGTTTTGCTTCTGTAATGAACTTCTAATTAGTGTACTTCATTTCTCTATTTAGTTAACGATCGTGCCTGACTGCTTCTGTGCTCAGAGAAGCACAGATTACTATTTTTAGTAACCTTGAAAATAGAGGAACTCTTCAGTTTGGATTGTTGCTCTTTTTTTTTTTTTCTTTTTTCATTGTCTAGATAAATTTTAACATACGTTCTGAAAAAATGCTTATTTGCCCAGGTTAAAAATAGGTGTATTTGTATGTATATTTGCATTTAAGTAAGAAAATGAGATGAATTATGCTACATGTTTTTTTTAAGTGATACTAAAGATTCCTACCTTAGTAGGATAGTTTAACCTTTTTTGCTTTCTTGTTTTCTTTTTTCACTATTTGGCCTTCTTTCTCATGTAGCACCAAGGAAGCGTGCAATGCTAGTAAACGTCCTGCCTGATTAAACGTCTTTAGGCCAGCCAGTGAGGGCGCTGCAGCACTGGAAAATTCTGCTGGGGTTGACATGGCTCGTGTAATTCATACAGTCACACTCTGCAAAGCAGATTGAATTTCTTGTTGAGTTTTTGACACTAATATACCTATCAGTGACTTTTCTCAGAAGTAAGTAATCCCATTGACACAATCACAAAGGAAAAAAACACATAGGACTATGAGTAATAAGCAGAAAACAGAGCGGCGTTCAAGCATGAGAGGAGTTGAGCTGCTGTAACGCCTTGTGTCATATTGAAAATACAGGGTCGAATTGCTGGTATCAACATCCTGTGCACACATCCCACCTCAAGTTTCTTGATTGAAAAGTGTTTGTATGAGAGTTATTTTGACACACAGGTGCGTACACCCTGATCTCTTCTACGGTAAGACCTTGCTATGGATGTGTAGATGTTACTGTCTGCTAGACTGAACTTCCCCTTTGTCTGCTGTATAGCCTATGTCTGGAAGGAGCTGTTTCATTCAGAGCAGAAATTTAATAATGCAACAATATTGCTTTCTAGGTGGTTTTACCTTCCCTGGCATGTTTGAGGCTAGCAGTGTATGAAGAAGGAGGGAAATTTATTGGTCATCGGATATTACCAGTCTCAGCAATTCGACCAGGTAAACTTTTTTCTCCATTGAGACGGACATTTTGTAGTGAAAAGAAGGAGCAAGTTGGAATCCCAGTGCTGTAAATCAGCAGCCACTCTGCAGATCTATAGCAACTGGGGATTTGAATAATCTCTCTCTGAAAAGGAAATCTATCCTCTTTGAAAAGGAAAGTACCGTATTTCAGCAGAAATTTCGATTTGTAGCTTACCAGGAAAAACCAATGGAATTAAGCATCAGAGGCATTATTGGCAGGTATTGGTCTCCCGTAGATCAACTGTATGTTCACAGTTTTATGCTAAGAAGTGCAATTGTACACTTCTAAGAGGAAAGAGGGCAGCAACAGCCAATGTTGATGTCGTCTTTGTGAGAACGGGAGATTGCTGGGAATGAAAACAAAATATACTCCTTTAATGTAATTTTTACATCCATGCAAGGACTGACCTATATGCAAGCTGTTGTATCTCTGCAAAACCTTCAAATCAACCCAAAATTAGTTTCACCTTTATTGCTGAAAATTTTTTAAAAAATAAAAATCATTACTGGTCTCTTCCAAATCATGTAATTGTTTCTATTCTAAATAGTGGCCACTTAACTGAAAATCGTCTTGTGCAACATCTCAGCCCTTGTTTTCCAGGCCAGAGACTTGTTAGAGATCACGCTTCAGAAAGATGCAGTGACACTGGCATTTTGAACAAGAGAAGCGTTCGACTTCAGCGCCAGCTTTTCCAGTGAGGGGAGGAAGATAAATTAGGGCAAGCATATGGGCCATAAACACGCTCCCAACTTCACTCACACTGCAAAAGGAAGAATATCTGTATCTACACTGTACCTTACCTAGCCACTCCCAGCAGTAGTGCAAAACTCACATGTCCCCGTATCTAACAGTTGTCATCCATGTTATTCCTGGAGATGTGATCTCAGATAACGTATAAATCAGTCCCTTCTCTTGTGGCAGGTGACGTCAGGGCTCTTCTAAGAAGAGCTCCAAGCGGTTTTGTCTTAGCCGGTGCGGATCGCGTGGTCTCACTGCAAGCGCAAACAGGCTAGCCATGGGAGGTGGCTGCTGGGCATGTCACTGCTCCAGGGTTTACTCACCAGTTGTCACTTCTCTTTCCGTTCTTCCCTTCCCTCTTCCCTGCACTTAGCCATGCATCCCTGGCTGTTCTGTTGTGCCAGCTCTGCCAATCTCCACACCTCTTTTGTGAGCCAACTCAGCTTACCAATCCAGCAGAAAACTCCCCACTGTTTTGTCCTGGCTTAATGGATATAATTGCCCCATGGAGGGTGTGCTGAGCTCCAGAGAAAGATCGGTGATCGGAGAGTAGAAAGGGGAACGTGAAGGATTTCCCTCTACTGGTGAAAGTGAACTCTTGCCACAGCTGATCCCCTTTCATGGCACTCATCCTTCATGCAGCACAGAGTCCATTCAGTGGAGCGCTGAATCACGTACCTGCTTTTAAGCTTGTGCTTCTTAGAACAAAGGCCACTGTGTTAAATCATGCAAGGACTTTGGAGGGCTTTTACCCACGGGCCTATCTTCTGTCCTTTGGGCTCCAGTAATCATTAGTTTGCAGCATGTGATGGAGAACAGCACGTTGATTTTAGTTTGTGTACACGCTGAAAATTTGCTGGAGGAGCTTGAGGGAACTGAGAAACCTTTGTAGTATTTAATTTCTCTCTTTTCTGAGACGTTATTGAAAACTATCATACTGTCACACAAATCCACAAAATACTGTTCCCAAAGCAAGAATTTAATCGTTACTTGGAGAGGGAGTTTTTCAAATCGGCCAAGTGAGGATCCCTCCAGATACGTGCATCCTACTCGTGACTTGTATCTTGACGCACCCGTCTGTGCAGCTCCACGATCACGCCTTAGAAGAACAGCTTCAGCCGTGGTGCAGGAGGCACCAACTTGTGAGGCAGAGGATGCAGCTTTGCAGCGCTGTGATGCTGTAACAGTTAGCTGTGGCTGAGACTCCCTTTCTCCCACCCTTACCTGTGCACTTCCATCCCTGTCTTTAAACTGGCATTAATACATCTGAGCTTACGGTGAGGCATTTGGGGGAGCTAAATTGATGGAAGAATTTGCAGTTTCTGAAGGTTGCGTTTTCCAGAGTTTAGCTTGCTGACCTGCCTACCTGCAAAGTCAGAGAAGTGTCCGTGCGCGAGAGAGGTGATGGTCATAGGTGCTGGGAGAAAGGGTTTGGGGCTGCCTCAACTGTGGAGCCTTGCCATTAACTTGGCTAAGCTGCGTTGTAATGTGCATCCTTACTCTTAAAAAGACAGCCATCTTTCAAAGCAGTCCGAAAATACTCTTTTTTTCGGATGTATTTCTAGGGTTGATGGTGACGGGATTCATACACACACACTTTGTAGATATAATGCCACACTGTCTGGTTTTTAAATTAGATACTGTGTTGTAGATGAACTATTACATCTCAGTTTTACTTGGCTGTTCGGATTCCTGAGAATTAGAAGGGTGACTTTTTAAAATTAAGTAGGAGCTCTGAAACTAAAAAAAAAAAAAAAAAAAAAAAAAAAAAC
>VZSC01009084.1:43760-167428 GCA_013398225.1 Steatornis caripensis
AAAAAAAAAAAAAAAAAAAAAAAAAAAATAGCCAAGGGTAATAAAATAGAATGCATCAAAACTTACTTAAATGACAATTTTTAGCACTATTCACAGATGTAAAAGTAAAGGGAAAATACTATATAAACTGCAGTGTCCTGAGCCTTTCTAAGAGTCTCTTGTCTGTGTACTTACCTCTGAAATCCTTCAGGTAAATCTTTCCCCACCAGAAGTCCCTGGGGTTGCTTGCTCGGTTGGAGTCACACTATAAATAACAACCAGTAACACAATTACATTGGAAATGCCTGTGGAAGATTTTATACTCTGAACTGGTCGTTTCTTATTTTGCAGGCTATCACTACATCTGTTTGAGGAATGAGAGGAACCAACCTTTGACGCTGCCAGCTCTCTTTGTGTACATAGAGGTCAAAGACTACGTACCTGATACTTATGCAGGTAATTGAAACACAAAATGAATGTGGTGCCGATGACTTGCCATATTGGGATCACAGTCCTGTGAACAAACCTTTGCGTCTGATGGATCGTTATGTCTCATCACTCACACAAGATCGCCTGATTTACAGCAGCCTGCCTGAGGTGTAGGATTAGGGCCAACTCTTTATTTTCAGCAGAACTTGCATGACTCTAAAGGAGGAAATACCGCCGGCATTTGCCACGGAAACACAAATGAAACTTTGCTTACGTGACACGGTAGTATGTAATCGTTTCCTAAGCAAAGTGCCATGCTTAATGTAGAACACTGTATTTTGGAATCGTCTCTAAACAAGGATAGGTTTAAAGACCATACTCTGCACCTTCAGTGAAAAACAGTATTCTGTATAGCTATTTTGATTTTTTGAAGAAACAGAATTTTTACTAATACTTCTCTTTGCCTCAGGTGAAACAGGATCCTAGCTGGCTGATGCTGTAAGCTTTGAAAATCCATCATAAAACACCATGCAGAAAACCCACATCCATGAGACCCAAGCACAAACTCAAAGAGAATTCGTGTTAGAGTATTTGTGCGTGATGGTGTACTCCCTCCCGCGCTGTTGTTTCTAGGACCTAGGAGTACCTATCAGCAGCAGATCTGTATGAAAAATACAGTCTTTTTCTTAAAACCTGAGGAGCACCGGAACCATAACAGATGGGGTTTGAAACTGAAGTATTTGTGTTATTTCTAGATGTGATCGAGGCCTTATCCAATCCAATCCGATACGTGAACCTGATGGAGCAGAGAGCTAAGCAACTGGCTGCGCTGACTCTGGAAGATGAAGAAGAGGTAAAGAAAGAGGTAAGGGAGGTTTCAGAGTCTCTGCAGATTATAGTGCAGTATTTAAAAGCAGCTCCTTTACCTAGGCAAACACTGAAAGTCCCTGGGAATTGTGTATGTTGATTACTTGAACAGCTGTAAACGTCTCACCCAGAATGACACTCGAGTACATCACAGCCAAGAAGCATAGCACTGTGTGTGTGGTTTCACTGAAGGCAGCGTGTTGTGCATGTGGCACGTTACTGTTCCGACGTAAAGCGGCACCAAAAGCTGAATGAAAAACCATGTTATGTGTGTGCTGATTGTCCTCGTTTGAGCTGGGACAGAACTAACAGAGAGCGTCTGTTGTCCATTTAATAGCCAGCCCAGCTTTAAACCGTGACACTGATTTGCAACTTTGTTATGTAGTAAGTGAAATCTTCGTAAGCCGTTGCCTATTGTTTTCCGGTCTGGTGCTGAAATTCCCCTTACAAAAAATAGACAACTCTGTGTCAGTAGCTTTTCCTAAAAATATTACAAATTTTTCCGAATTTCAGGCTCTGTTTCGGGAGAGGTTATTGTGGTCAGAAACATTAATGTATCTTATGCTGTCTCTATACAATCTCCATGAGCAAACGTGCCCTAAAGAGACCCAGTATAAACATACAATAATTTTTAGCATTATTCACAGATGTAAAAGTAAAGGGAAAATACTATTTTAAACTGCAGTGTCCTGTGCCTTGTTAACAGTCCCTTGTCTGTGTACTTACTTCTGAAACCCTTCAGGTAGATCTTTCCCTACCAGAAGTCCCTGGAGTTGCTTGCTCAGTGCCCTGAAGTGCCCTAAGGAGACCCAGTATAAACATACAATAATTTGGATGGAACTGATCCAACCCTTCATAGATCTTAGAAAGAGAGATCAAGAGGGAGGAGGCCACAGAGTAAATAAATGTTCAGGCCTATTCTAGCTCTAGTGGAAAGCTGTGGGAACCACATTTTCAGTGGTTAGGTGTCTGTTTGGGTATATATGACTACTAAAGGACTAACCTCTAAACCCTATTTTTCTGTATAATTGGAGGTGGTGTGCATACAACTGCATCGATGTTATTTTGAGCGTACCTGAGAGTGCTGGCAATTTAGCTTTTCTCTCTAATAAACTCTCTGTGCATTCAAATGTTGAGTGTCTCTGTTCCAGACATTCTCACTGGGACATGTTCTAGCAGCGTTTGAAAGTATCAACATTGTATTTTAAAGGTGGCCAGCGTCAGATGTTGGGCGCATCACGTGAATCAAAAGGCACACGGTACAGGTCTCTAGCAAAGATGGAGAAATGCTTTACAATCCTGAACTGCCCTCAGCTCTGGTGCCTTTCTTCTTCAATTCTCAGATGTGCAAAGCCTCACTGAACTAGATTTTGTAACCAAGAATACATTCCCAAAGCAGACCAGATGAGTGAAAGTCATTACAATTCAGTGGCCAACAATTTACTCTTTGTGCGGTGTCACAAGTTCGGCTGAATGAGGACACTGTGAAATGCTCAATAGTATCTTAGACATTTATCTAGGACACTCTACACATGAGATTCTATTTTAATAGCAAAGTCTTTTTTTAACATAATCCTTTAAATACCTTAGAGGTCATTTTTACTTTTGAAAAAGTACAGATTTTCCTGATCTGTACGGGCTTATTTGTCAGAAAAATTCTGTCACAGAGTATCTTCTCAAGCAAGTGAGAAGAAGGAAAGATGAATTGTAGCGCTCAGGTAGTACTACCATACGTCAAGGAGTTTGAAAGCTCATAGGATAAAGGAACTTGTTTTGAAGTAGCAGAGAAATATTTGTTAAAAGAAAACTGTAATGAGTGTGGTGGTGCGTTTACTAGAAATGTATAACCATTCAGTTAGATGCAGTACCGAGGGACAGGTACAAAATTGCTGCTTGAAGTGGCAACCTAAATACACCATTGTTACCTTCTATTTATAAACACTCGTTCTAGGTAGGCTATTTGGCACCTGGGTTGTACGCGGAAATCTTGAGTTGCCTGATCGTGTTATGTGATGATAACGTTTTCTTCACCAGTCAGCAGGGCTGACTGTTTTGTTCACTTACATCGCCCCACGAGAATCACGTCGGTTAATAATTGCAAGTACGTTCGCTGGCAACATAGCTAAATAAACCCAAGTCTGTTCGCCAGAAATGTACACATAAGTGCACCTGGCTTCAATTTTCCGAAGTACAGTTTCACATTTACCCACTACAAACTTTTGTGCGCAAAGCTGTGCTGTCTCCTAGCACAGATTCCACCTCCCCACACCTCTTTCCCTCCCCTCACACACACTTACCTGTCTGAGCTGGGTTCTTGCAGCTGTCACAGGAAAACTGAGAGTTTTTCTCTTTGCCACCTCAAAGTTTAAACTGCACTTCTGTAAGAAGTTCCCCATGCTTCTTGCAAAACAGTAGTCGAATAAGCTACCTAATAACGAATTGTTTTGAACAAATAAATTAGCCTTTCTTTAGGCATCGAATGACACTGCTTGTTCATTATCAGTGCGATAACATAAACAAAAAATGCCGAAGAACCGACAAAACTTACAACATCTTATCTGTATTTATTTGCAATGTTCCCGTCACAAGCGTAACGTGAATTCCTACCTTTAGCTTTCCGGTCAGTTCTTGCTTTCCAGTCTTAGAACAGCTCTTTTTGCAGAGTGAAAGCATTGTAATAACTGCAGTGTGGGTTTTGCGCCTTTAACAGTATTTCTCTGAATGCATAGTAAATCTTTACGAACGTACAGGTAGTGAGGATTGCCTTCTCTTTCCCTGCCTGGTGTCCTTTACAGACAGGAGGAATAAGCCATAGAAATTTGCAGCTGGGAGTTCCTTGGGATGAATTAATCCCAGCCTAAACTAGACTGATGTAACCAGTTTGTACGTTTTCATCCCCACAGTCATGGGAGCAGAAGTGTGTAGGGGCCTAAGAAGAGCTAGCCAGAGTAAAGAGCATTTTGGCTGTGCCTGCTGGTGTAACGTCCCTGGGGCTGCGGGTTAATTCCCACTGCGGAGTCAGGGAGTCAGGAGGCCTTGCTGGCTCATTAATGTGTCTGACATGGAAGCAGCAGAGTGTGTGACCTGTTGTTTCTACCCATAAAACTATGCTGAAATGGAAACTATTGTTTTCCACGCCTGGATACAAATCAAATGTGTGTAAGCGCTTCAGTTGGTTAAATAAAATGACTTAGCATATCTGATACTACTATTAAAATGAAAATTCAGGCATAATTTTGCAACTATAATGACCACACCAAGTTACGGTAACGGAAATTAAGTTGATCTGACACTTCATACAGGGAGACCTTGCTTACACTTGCTTATGCTTTGCCAAGGAAGATAGAGGCAAACGCGCTGCAGAACGGCCCACCTCGTCTAGCAGCGCAGCACAGAGGAGATCTCTCAGCCCTGATACGTTGCAGCTCCTTTTCTCTGTAGAAATAAAACACAGACCATATAGATATATATCCGTGTGGGTATGTATCTTTCTACTTAGTAAATACGCTGTCTTGCAAAAGACGTGGCAACGTGTGGAATATAAACCATTTTCTGTGAATATTAAAACTCCAAATTACAAGGCTGGATTACCTCATGTTTTAAAAAGAGCCTAAAATGTTCTCCACGAAGGGAAAATCATGTTTATTTCAGCATTCTGTATGATGAATTATGAGAACAGAAAGTGCTTTCTAATGAGATTAGATTGTTTGATGCAGTGAAAATGAGTCTTTATTCACTTCCCGATCCTGTCTCACATTTCTGCTTTGGTTTCTGAAAACAGATGTTTTATGTCCAAAACTGACAGGCTATATTAATAGTTTCTCAACAGGCTGTGATGCAGCATTTCACACCACATACAAAAAATAAGATCATATCCACTGTCCCATGCAGTGACTTTTGGGGCACAAACTAGCCAGAAGTTAGGAATTCTAGCTTTATTTGTATTAAATGCTGCTGATCTTTACAGCAAACGTCGTTTTTATTAAACTAATGAATTGCATCCTGTGAGGATTATGTTTTAAGGAGAATTGAGGGGATAACCGTGTCTGTGGGTGTTTGTCACAGCTACAGCTTTTGCCGGTCACACTGTTCTACTGTCGTAAATGTTGCCTAGATCATGTTTTTCCTTATTTTATTGCAGTCGTTCCTGCTTGACATAAATGAATTTGTTGGCGTTGGTTTTCAATTGCATCGTGTTTCTGACTGCAGTAGCTCTCTCTGATAATTTTGGTAGAAATTGGCTGCTGAGACAGAAATCCTTTCTCAGTATACATACAGTATATTGTCAGGGCCAGGATGAAGGAAATCAGCAGGAGCAGCACAAAACAGATCAAAATGTATTTTGCCTCTGTTGATGCAGTGCAGGCTGATATTTTGCAAGTATGGAGTAATCACAGGGAAAAAAAAAACCCAATAACTGTGGTATCCTGCCTCTGCATGTAATGTGATTACCATCAAAGAGTGAAAAGGAAGCAGCTGAAGGAACAAATCCAAAACTACCCTGAGACACCATGGCAACTGGCCCCTCGCAGGGACAGCAGGAAGGAGGGCTTGGCCATTTCAAAATAAAAATTGCTTTGAATGACCTTCTGTTTGCCGAGTGCTGGGTGCTTGCTTCAAACCTAATGGTCACGAGGAAAATTATAAGGTGTTCAATGTGTAGTACCACATACGCTGTAAGCCCGAACCTTTAGGAAACTGCAGAGAAAGAAAAGATTGTGGAAAATGCTTAAATATTTGGATACCACAGATCTATTTATGCGGCAGGTGGAGGTACTGTTTACATAGTATCCTTGGAGTGGTATTAGAAGAATGTAAGATCTTGGGAATCAGAAGTATGTCTCTGTTCTGTAACAACGGTGAAAAATCGTAGTGCTGTTTATATCTATGAAATTTTAAAGTGATTATGGGTACGCTTTTTGTTCGCAGCAGGCGTTTGAGTAGCTTTTTTATGCCAGCTTCTGCATTACTTCTAGAAAGGTTTTACTGCAGAGAACAAACCTTTTCAATAAAACAGAAATTTCACATCTGGTGAAGCTGATATATTCTGTATCAAAGCACATCCCTGATGGGTTATAGCAACTTAAAATAAAAATACTTTTTCAGCATAATACATGCTCTATTTCTTCTGGAAATTTACGTTGCAGAAATGAACCACCTGGATTACCATGGCTCTTAAGGATACCTTTTTTCTTTTAGAGTTATTTATATATAACATTTACAGAGTTTCACAAATTAAAAAGGAGGCTAACCTAGACTTGTAAATAAGTAGTTTTAAGTCTGTGAGCTGGGAAGAATAATGTAAATCATTATGTATTGTCAGATTGACCATGGAGATGCACCATCTGAAGCTAACAATGAACCTAGGCCAGCACCAGCAGAAAACGGAGTAAATTGCACTGCCTCTCTTACACCGAAACCAGCAACTCAGGTTGTCCATAGTCAACCAGCACCAGGTAAAAAAAAAAAACAACAAAGCAAAACAAAAGAAGTCCTATGTTTTCAAAATAAATCTGGATAATAATTTTTCATGTGCTTTGCGTTTCAAGAACAAAGCGTTTTTTGGTGTTTGTTTGTAGTGTTTTTATAAAATAGGTAGATATTTTCCCTCTACTTTAGTATGCTGTTAGGGCCAGTTGTCTTCATATATACAAATATCTTCCGTTTGAGAATTGCTTTTGCGGTAGAACCGAAGTTCGTTAGAGGCAAGAAAGTTTGCTGGATTTTTTGTTAATGTTGTTGTTGCAAGTGCAAGAATCTCTTTTTAAATTGTTTTTACAAATAGGCCTGACTTATGCGTGTAGTTACATATTATTCCACGCACAAAATAAAATCTTAGATACTTAATATATTCTGTATTGCTATATCTCCTATAATAAACACCTGTTCAACCACGTTGTTTATGATTGTATGACTGCAGTCTTCATAGGCTTGATCTAACTGACTTCCAGGGAGCTGGATTCATCTTGTGTACAGAAATTTTGCACTGTCATCATAATGTAGGGCGGTTGTACTAACTAATACCACTCAATGAGTGGTGTCAGTGAGTTCCATAACACCCTCCTCATAAGTAAAACAGCGAAGCTCAGGTGGGTTTTCGGAAGGTTACCTTTTCGTGTTGGTTCACAGAATTGGTGGTGTTTTCTCTGTTGCTGCTCTTCTGCTCAAGAGATGTGTTTTCCCAAATGACCAATAAATGCCCGTGTGAGCGTGTGGCCTGTGTCACCCGCCATGGTGTAATATGCAATCAAGCAGCACAATAATGGCTGTTGCTTTAAAAAAATTGTAATCAGTCATCTCTCTTACCTTTAGGTTCGGTGAAAGCACCTGCAAAAACAGAAGATCTTATTCAGAGTGTCCTCACAGGTAATAAACATACAGTTTACACTGCATGACTGATACGCTGTTTTGTCAAGAGAAATGTATTTTTTATGAAACAGGCCATCTAGCTTAGACATTTATTTGAGTGATTAGGACTGCAGTAATTCACAAAATGTACATACCGTGTTTTTTTCCTCAGCTTTGAAGTTATTAAATGTTTGAGCACGTTTCATGCCAACAGGGTTTTTTTTTTAAATACCCCATTGTTGTAGTTTCACAAGCACGTTACCATCTAATGCAGACAAAAGACCAGCATTATTATGAGACTAGAAGCTAAATTTGCTCTGAATATTGTGAATAGTAGTGAAACCATTTTATCTTCATTAGCCATGCAGTGTTCCCGTTGCTCCTACAAAATCAAAATTACCATTACATTAAGCGAACTGGCTTGCCAGTTAGGTAGTGTCCTACTGTTCAACTGGGAGTCGTGTCCTCCAGATGGATTTAGAGTTTAGATTGCAAATCTCATAACTCAGTTTATTTTATAGTCGTTCTCCTACATTAGAAACCACTCCATGTCCAAATCTTGTGTTGGCCTACATTTAGGTGTGGAAAACAGGTAAGACACATGAAATTCTGCATGTTGATTGCCTCTTGTTCAGTCTCCCTCACGTGTGGTAGAAAGAGTCTGACCTAGATTGTGAAAGTACCTGCTGCCCTCATACAATCACTCTGTTGTCTGGGAAGGAGTCTTCAGTCTGGCTTTCCCAGAGCGATGAGCCCAGATCATGCAAGTCATCATTCTCTCCAGCACTTTTTTTTTTTAATTGCTGATTTAGGGTGAACTTGTGATGGTCAGGCTAGCAGACCCTGAGCTCGAGCTGTGATCTGGGTTCAGAGCAGGACATCCTTCATAGCTGCTCTTGGAGTGACAGCACTGGAGGGCAGTTCCCAACATTTAGCTACCGATCCTTTGCTGGACTGGCAGCCAGCTGGCCATCACTCCTCTGATGCAGGGTCTCCATCAAGAGAGAAGTGAAGTCTCTCCCGAGATGCAGTGCGATGATACCGGGACAGGTGCTTCCAGCCAGTGCCCAGGTCACGGCAGGAGAGCAGGCAGGTGGAGCGCTGTTTGTGAAGGGAGTTGAGGCATCAGCATGTTACAGAGCCCATCCAGGGAGAAGGGGGACTTGAAGTGCTGGTACAGCGGGTGCAAAAAAGGTCTCTGATCATATCTATGTAAGATCATGTTTTTGTATGTTGAGCTGATAGGAATCTTGCATCTGAAAGGCGTTGAGGAAGGAAAGTACATGGTTTTTATTTTGCGACGCATCTTCGTGTTCTAAATTTTCATCTCGCTTCTTACTCTCATAGCAATTACATTTGCCACAGTATTTCGAGTCTGGTTAGCTTATTCCCAGGTAAGTCTTCTCAGTTAATTTAAGCTAGCACGTTTCACTTGCCAGCAGTAAACAAGCATACTTTGTTTCATTCCTGCTGATGGCAATTCCTGGGTTCTCTGAGATCGTACGTTATTAGAAAATTGAAGTGGCTTTTGTTGTTATTATTCTAGAAGTGGAAGCACAGACTATTGAGGAGCTGAAACAACAGAAGTCTTTTGTTAAGCTTCAGAAGAAGCACTACAAGGAAATGAAGGACCTCGTAAAGAGGCACCACAAGAAAACCACTGACCTTATCAAGGAGCACACTGCAAAGTATAATGAAATCCAAAATGACTACTTGCGACGAAGAGCAGTTTTAGAAAAAACAGCAAAAAGAGACAGTAAGAAAAGGTATGTTGAACGTAACTTTCTGTTCTTGGTATTGGAGATCTTTACTCAAGTTGTCTTTTATAGTAGACAATTAATATGGAGATAACATTAGAGCACAGATAAACATGAAAAGCAGCAAGATTCCTACGTAAAATGAGTTCAGGGCCTTTGATACGGAAATCCTCAGAAAAAAGCCCTCTCCATGATGTGCTGCTGCTCTGGTAGAAGCCAGATAAGTTGTTCATCATGTTGTACCTCTTTTCCTGTAAATGAGGGGAAGCAATATTGATCTTGGGACTTACCATAGACCACTGGTACGGGTAGGTGACTTAGCTCTACTGGCAACAGCAGCCAGTGGTTAGGTAGCGAGCTTAATCACAAACTGTGAGAGGAGGCATCTCCTGCATGCTGGGATAGTTCAGGAGCCAGACTGCAGCGTGAAGGAAGTCAGACCTATCTGGATAAAGAGTTTTGCTTTCACACTCAGGTCAACTGCAGCATGTTTGATCGGAGCACCCCATCTTCTCCCGTGCTGACCTCCTTTAGGAGAAGGACTATTAGTTCCATGGAAACTTCTGCACCACACTTAATAATTTAACTCTACAACGTAGCTCCTTTTTCAAGCAAGGAGAAGTTTTTGCAGCCAGCACACATGGTCATCCTGCCCATGTTAAGCAATCAGTTTACTCTGGGCCACCACAGTGTGCTGTCTGGCAGTGGAAGAGACTAAAGTGTCAAAACAGGAACAAAACTTACTCCTCTTTCATGCTATTTATGGGTAAAACAGATATTCCGAATTTGGGGATGAAGAGCATTGTCTCCAAGATAGAGCCCTCGTGCTAGAGTAGAAGGCTTCAGATGTATAATTAGATGAAAGAACCACCTGAAAGTGATGAACATCTGACTACTGTTTAAATTACGATTGATTCAGACCGCTTGGGGATCTCTTTAATGCTTGCCTGGCTTTGCCTCTGGGTGCACACCCCTTCTGTGCCGTGTGTCTTTCTAAACCTTGCATTGCCCTATGTCTTTGTGTTGCAGATATAATTTTTATATTATTTGTTTATGTAATAATAAAAAAAGGAGACTTGTATTTATCGTTATCAGTTTGAAATGCAAAGACAGTTATGACTCATTAGTCTTCCAGAATTATTGTCTTGTTCGTATGGTAAGGAACCATATGTTACTAAAGAGAGATTTTAAACTCCTGGCAAAACATATACACACATAAGTACAATCAGTGTCTGATGCTGTTACGATTGAATGATACTCAGGTAAGGATACCCTCCTAAATTTTTATTTCTCCCATTGGCGCAGCATTCTCATTTTAACATCATTTATTTTTTAAAGTAATTAGATAAGCACAAAAGACCTTTAACTTTTACAAAAGATCAATTTAGCTGCAGTTCTTAAATACGAAGACGTTGAATGAACGTCAAAAAAATATAGTTATAGTTTTTGGTAGCAGATCGTCAGAGAAAAAGGCTGCAAGCACGCTCTGGCTGCTAACCTTGTTGGTAGCTCCTCTCATTGTAAGTGACTGGGATTCAGGCCATAACTTGTTCCTGGGAAGGAGCTTGTTCATTTATGCCTGCCTGATGACGAATATCATTGGGCTTAATAAGAGCTTAACACTCGTAGTATATCTATGTTCAGCTGGCCTTAACTGTTGCCAGTATTCAGGCTTCCAGGTTCTACGCTGGAGTTTAACAAACTCCCTTAATGACTGGCTGTCAGCTGCACACACAGTGTTATTTTATCCACTGTATGTTCCATCGTCAGTGTGTGCCACAGATAGCGGCAGACAAAAAAAGTCACGTTTCTTTTCTCTAGGTTATTCTATTCAAATTTAAGCAGAAAAACAAACTGAATAAATAAAATGACCCATTTATCTTTGAGCAAAAAGGATTTTGTTTCTTTGTTTCATTATGATCTGACCATAAATCATGTATGATATCAGGCAATAAAACCCTGCAGTGTTACATGTAGCTGTCACAGTGATTTCAGAGCCGTGAAGTTTTATGCGCAGATACAGAGAAATCTGAAGGTTAAAAATCAGAGGTTCGGTTTTTAAAAAGCGGGAATATATTTTTAGGGGGTTGCAAACTTGTACATATTATCTCAAGCGGCAGACTTCTAATAGAGTACTGCATCCTAAGGAAGAGGGCCATTTTTATAGTTTTAAATTATTGCTGAAGCTATTGGCCCGTAACTGCAAAGTACAAATCACTACTTCGTCAGGAGTCCCTGTATCAGACTGCCATACAAATGTGTTGTCTCTGGGCGGAAGCAACTTATGTTTCATATCCTTGTCTAGACTGGGCCAAGATTCAGTAAAGCCTTTGTCTGTAGGAAGTTTGAATTACTCGTTTATACACATGCACAAGTGTTTTTATGAAGTTTCTTTAATGATCATGGCCCTTAAAAACAGTCTTAGTATTTTAGCAAGCGTTTGAAATAGGCCTTATTTCTTTTTCCCAAAAATACAAGAGAAATGTCAGCTTTAAAATGTATAGCGTAATGGTGTAATATGCTGACTTTAATATGCATTAATGCTGTCTTCTGGCTCTCTATTTAAATTATCCTCACCTATCACACTGACGTCACTTCACCTCTTAGCAGAACATTCCCGTACAACGAAAATACAAGAAATAAAAAGTGCTACCTTGGTTCGGTTCCTCAGACCGATGAAAGCAGCTTCACATTATTTCAGTTGAAGTAGCGCTCGTTGACAGCAGCTGCGAACTTGGACCTGGGAGGGAGAAGAGAGGCAGCCAGTGTAGCGAGTTCTCTGCCTTGCAATCTCTGCAGATTTCTGAGTAGCAAACTCACAGTGTCAGCCGTCTCTGTTCAAGGTTTTGCCGTTTTGTCCATCTCGTGCACTGTTTCCGAGGTTTCCCGGGAACTGATGCAACACCTGAGTACAGCAGTAAACACAGCAGCAGAGCAGGGACATGGCATAATCCTTTTTTTATTTTTTTAATGTTTTTTCTTGGGTTTAGTTTAGTGCTGGCCTGAGAGTGATACAGCTTTTCACACTTATTTTTTCCTTGAGCAGTTTAGTGTCATGATGTCGCCTTTCACAATTACATCCATCCTTCATTCTGTCTTAAGAAAGAAAAAAAATAACAACAAAGCTGTTCCTTAGTGTTGCTTTTTAGCTTCCTCGTTATACTTTGCCTTTGCTCCTGAGTGCTGCCTTTCTGAGGTTTACTCCCCACTGGGGTGTTAACTTTCCTCCCAACATCAGCAGTCCATAGAGCTCTTTCCTCTGGATGTGCTATGCATGGCATTTCCTGAAGGGGGGAGAAAATACCAAATAAAGGGATGTTCCTACCATTTTAAGCATTTCGTAAATGTAGATGTAAAGTTACGCTCTCAAATTTATTGCTAAGTGTATGCAAGGCTGATGTGATTTTCAAAGTACAGAGCGTTCGCCACTTCTGCTGAGGACTGTGCAGCTTTGAAGTTCAAGTTACGTGCCTGGAAGTGGGTAAACAAGTTCCATGGGCACCTGTTTATGGGAAATCTTGGCAGTTGCATTTATAGCTCATTTATACTAAGTCCGACTCGCACCACCGTGATGTCGTTAGTGAAAGGAGGTTGAAAAGCAATAGCCATCCCATTAATAAACTGTTAATGGTATTTTTTTCCTAAAAGATGGAATTATTGGGCTTACCAGAGCTAAAATCATCTTCTTGCCCTGCGTGTGGTGCTGAGAAACTTCTTAATGGTCTACATACAACCTAACAGGTATACGTAATATGGGACAAGGTGTGCATGCAGAGTGACTTAGACCTTGGCGGTGTGTGTTTGTCTTTGCAGATCTGAAACAGGCAGCCCAGACCACAGTTCTTCAACTATTGAACAAGAATTAGCCGCGCTGGACTCTGAAATGACCCAGAAGCTAGTTGAGCTGAAGGAGAAGCAACAACAGCAGCTGCTAAATCTCCGACAGGAACAGTATTACAGTGAAAAGTACCAGAAACGAGAGCACATTAAGCTGGTACGTTTCTTGTGTCATCTGCTTTTCTTTAGCGGTCTCGGGGTGAGTAATGAAAGCAGCATGACATTCTGATTAAGTGGGGCTTCCTCTTACTTGGAGTCCCTTTCAGAGCTTGATTTCCCTGTGCTCTGCGGCAGCTTCAAGGGGCTGTTGTGTCACTTTGTCACTAACGCTTCTAACAACTCAGAAGGCTTTGGATGGAAGGCAGAAAGGCAACAGAATAATTACTACTGCTAATGCAGAGAGTCCTTACTTCTAGTTACGTAAGTCTCAGTTTACCGCAGCTTTTGGATGATGTTCCAATTTTGTTCTCCCACTTCTTTAAATGTACAACACTCAAGGAGGCAGGATTAGCTGGAAAATAAATTGAAAGACGAGGAAAATAAAGAAATGAAAGTAGATTCAAACATTCCCCAGGGCACAGAGTTGTACGAAACAGTGTTCCTGTTGCAGATGAATGTTTTGAGGGAATACAGGGCATAATCTGTATATGGTGAAGGAATATTTTGCGTCCATCAGTCCAAGCCAGCTTGTGTTTTTACAGCTGGAGTTTGGCTGACAACTACAGGAGGATCACAGGCTGTCTGAGCTGAAGTAGAGGAGCTTGGGCAGACGGCAGCTGGTGCTGATGGCTGTTCTCAGGCAGAAAGAAACATTTTTAAAGGGTGTTACGGCAGTGCAAACTGTTTCTCAACACCAGACAATCCTCTCTCACAGTTTTTTCCTATTAAATGATGTTTTGCCTCATTACTGTTGGGTGAAGTGATTTGTCTACTCTGCCCTGCCATCCAAAAAGAGCAAGTCAGAGGAGCGACATGTGTGGATGTCGCTCAGCAAGGCCTTTTCACAAATTCCTTCCCATGGAACATAGCACGGAGCTGCAGTTCCCAAGTGGTGCCCTGTTTATCACCAGTTGTATGTGAATCACAGCTGCTCCAGTGTGGGTGCATTGATGCAGTTACCTGTGCCCCAGGGAGAGAGTCCACGTCCGAGTAACAGTTGTTAGCTGCATATCAGAGATTTGAATTTTTATAAAAACGGACCATTTTGGACCTACGTAGTCAGGCTGATACTGTAAGCTAACTCATTTCTGATTTCAAAATGGGAAATGGCATTTCTCAAAGCAAGGTTACGTTTTCAGCATTCTCCAGCTAGGCAGTGCCGGGATAAATCCGTTTTTTAGCACAGAACCTTCAGACGGTTTTCCCTCGGAGCTGTGCAGGAGCTAATATTCCGATTAAAATCTGCCTTGCAGCTGAGAGATTCTTTCTGATGTCTTCCTTTTAGAGGAGAGCCCATTGTCGGTATCTTCCTTTTATTAAGGAATGAAAAGCTGGAATAGACTAGCGAGGCATTATTATACATTCTCTGGTTCATCATCCTGAAAGGATTGTTTTACAGGGTCACGCTTAAACTAGAGGGGGTGATCAAACCAAACAGGTCCCATTTCCCCGTTCAGTTCACCATTCATCAACTTGCACACGAGCCCTGTCCGCGTGTCCTCTCCCGTCAGCATCACCACCACAAGCGTGCTTTTTGTTAGCAGTTTCAGCACGAATGAGATCGGACCCAGCGCCGCACAGCAGATTTCAAACCGATGACTCAGATTTTTTGAATCCATGATTCTGTGATCAAAATGTAGACTATGCTAATCTATACTTAGCTTTCTTAGCTGTCATGCATGACTTCTCAATACCTACCTGACCGTGCTGAAATCCGAGCTGTCCCCTGTAACAGCGCTCAATGCAAGAGGAATGTTTTCGGCACACACAGAAAGCCTTAAATATTCAGTCATACAGGAATTCACTTTGTGATTTGTGTCGCATAAATTCAGTTTGTGACCATTTATGAATTATCGTAGGCATTTTAATTCCTAGCAAAAGTAAAATGTGCAAAATGTATTCTGATTTTACATTTAGTATCCTGAGACTATATCATCTTGTACAGAGAAGTAGTAGTTTCTGTGGAAGTTGGACATACACAAGTGTGGCTGAACTCAGCAAGTTAAGAATGCATTTGCACTCCTAAGAATGTTTACTGGCTTTTGATCATTAGTAATTCATCAGGGAATGGTACAACACTTCCACATCTGCTACAGACTTTTGAGGTAACTTAGATGCATGTGTGATGTTTAGCTGAAAATACATAGTTTTGTTTCTTGGGATTTTTTTTTTTTTTGTAGCTTATTCAGAAGTTGACAGATGTAGCAGAAGAGTGTCAGAACAGCCAGCTAAAGAAACTGAAAGAAACCTGTGAAAAGTAAGGTGCTATTTCCCTTACAATTGATTACTATTTTGTGTGGGGTTTGTTTCGGTGCATTTTGAACTTGCCTTTATTTTTTATGCTTTAGAGAAAAGAAAGAATTGAAGAAAAAAATGGACAAGAAGAGGCAGGAGAAGATCACAGAAGCAAAGTCCAAGGATAAAAATCAAATGGAAGAGTAAGTATATCCCTTGATCTGTATCCTTGTATGTTATGAGGACACACAAGATTTTTCACAGCTGGGAAATCAAAGAAAGGTCTTAACCCTAAATACAAGGCAGCTTTTAGTCAGACTGTAATACCTCACCAGAGCAGTGGAGTCCTCCTTACTTCCGCTGATACTAATTTAATTTCCTGAGACTGATTTAATCTCCTGTTCTGGGAGCATTGAGAGTAGATCGGCTGCAACGGTGCTGACGTGTGGTGTGGGGACATGCCTGTGAGTGGCGTGACAGAGTGATTCACCAAGATGCTGTTAATCCAGACACTGTTCCTCTGTGCATAAATAGACTTAGTGGCTTCAGTTCCTGCAGAGTTTGATTTCACCTTAACTTAGCTTTTTATTTTCGAGTTATCTTTTCTCCTTACCTCTGTTAAAGTTGCTCTCCGAAGAAGTAGCGGCAACACGCTCGAAGGCTTGCTCTGCTTTTGTGATAAATTCCCCTCGGACGCTGTGCTACCGATTCTCCTCCAGTGACAGCGTTATGCAGTGTGCAGTTACTTGGCATGGATGAGAGAGGAAGACTGAGCTCCGAGGGTGCAGTTCCCGTGTACAGGGACAGGAATATGAATTTCATTTATGCACCACCAGACAATACAAACTGTAGTTGTGGAAGTTGCTTGTATTCCTCCCAAGGGCATAGTACCTAGGTTTGTTTGTCCTCCTTCATTTGTTTTGGCAAGCAGCTCAAAAAGAAAATGGAGCATTTTAATCTTGCAGTGTTTGCTGGGATGTTCTTGTTACCAGTCTTCAGTAGCATTTAAGGACAGTTAAAAATACAGAAGGAACAAAAAAAAAAAAAGAAAAATCCAGAATATCTGGGTTTTACCATGTAACAAAGACACAACTATGTTTGGTTTACTACAAAGGAAAAAGTTTAGACAGCTTTTGGAGCCTCTCAACATAGAATCTGTGTATTTGGTAACACTGAAAGAAGGTCACACACACACACAGCGAACTGTGTCAGATAATGTAAGAGTCGATATTCTAGGATTGTAATAAACCTCCTAGGAAAAAAGATAACAAAATGAGAATAATTGATTATGAACAAGGAGGGAAATAATATGGTTAGAGCTGGTTAAGAGGGCATGGAACTCATATTAGAAAAAAGTAGTTAGTCATTATGAGAATCTTACAGCAGTAAAAATCAATTGCAATAGGAAATGATTTGCTACGAGGTTAATGAGACTCTAGTGAGAAAGGCTCAGAAACAGACAAGTAGGCATCCTTTTTTCTTGTCCTTTTTTTTTTTTTTCCTCATTTTTCCCAAGGGCTTTCCTGTGCCAGGCATTTCAAAGTGCCCTTGGGAAAGGGGAGATGGGAACTACATGGGAAATTCAGCTTTCCTGTGTCAAGTGATACAGTTTGTCCTCACGCTGGCAGTAGGACAGAGAGTAGCGAGACCTTCTGGTGAATCCCATTCGAGTCATCCGGACTAGGCTGTTGCTTATTTAAAGCTTTTACACAAATTTGGGAAAGAATATTCCACATAGATAATGCATTGTAATAATTGCTCTTACTTAATTTTTCTAGTTTGTACATGCACCTAGGGCTTGTGTAACTACCGAAAGCCATCAGATTTTAGTGCCAGCTGAACAGCAATTCACTGTTCTTGACTTAGGCAATTGGGTTTTAGAGTACTGTCCCGAATCTGGTCAGCTCGGTTGTCCACAAATTGTTATTTTATGTGTATTGACCCCTTTAGGGGATCTCGTCTTCAGCCTTTGACCAATGGTTACCTAATAACTATCTCACAGGGTAACTTAAAGTTCAAGTATTTCCTCCAAGTTCAGCTTTACGTGGTTTACGTAGCAAAGCTGAGGACTGAAGTCGCGTCTACCCTGCTCTTTGTGGGAACTTTGCTGTTGTCTCTGAGATGTCACCAGCAGTATCTGCTCGCTGACAGAGACTACATAATGTGCCACAATGTGGCAGTGTGCATCTGCCGATGATCCTGCGCCTCTCCTAGACCGACACTGGGCCTGCCTTAAGGAACACCGCCATCACTTTGAAGATGTGGCAGTACCCTGTGGGAAAAGCCTGTTGTGAGAGAGCAGGGGGCGGTTTGTGGTGGGTCATGGGGAAGCCTGAGCCCCTCACGCAATAGACATGCAGCCTGTTACGAAAGGCACGCTTTGGAAGTGGATCAGGGTTAAGTAGGCAGGTCTGTACATTCAAAACATAGCCTTCCTTATTCTGTAACGAGTTGTGGGGGGTTTAAAATATATTGATGTGCTCTTACTGACTACAATAACTTGTTGATTGCTCTCCCCAGAGAGAAGACTGAAATGATTCGATCCTATATCCAGGAGGTGGTGCAGTACATAAAACGGGTATGTCAGGCCATAGGTTTATTCTTCATTTTGGGGGGCAAAATGTTGGCTTTCATGCTTTAGGTCATATTAAACTGCAGATTCTAAGCTTTGGTATGAAGATTCTGCAAGTGCCAATTTTTAACAGATGCAGTGTAGACTTCACATGGCAGTTAAAGGAAAACTGGGATTTCAGACAGATCTTGATGAATTGTTAGTCAGTGTTTGGGGGACAGTGCTGAGAGGGGCAGGTTTTAATATGGTTATGATTGCATCTGTGAGTATCCTGTGTTTATTCGTGGAAAATGTACCTTTTTTTTAATTGGCTTGCTCTCTCATGAATGCAAAGATTGCATAAGGAGCTCTGAAAGTCAATAAACATTTAATTGTGTAGTATATTTTAATCTTAATTACATTTGTGCAGGTACTGAAATGCAAAAAACATTCCGTGAGCTCTGTGAATACAAGGTGAAGAATTTCATTACAGGTGTTAGCTTTTCTGAAGTTATAGGTGGTTTACACTGGGCTGAAAGTATGCGCCGCGGTATTTTCATGTGTGAAATCACTGTGAAACATATACCACTACTGAATTTTCTCTTAATTTCAGCACAGAGATAGTTCACTTCAAAAGTTGGCCCATTTTTGCTCACAGAGGCCTTGATTCAGAAAGCAGCCTAAGGAGTTAGCAACTTAAGCGTGCTTAGCTTCTGCTGGAGTCAGACACATCTGAGCATTTTATTGAATGAGGCCCAAAATTTATCAGCATGTTCATTTAGGACTCTAGGATGCAAATCCTCCTCTTCTGGGAACAGGGTCCATCTCGCACAGCTCATACAATAAAAGCTAAAGCAAAATAGTATGATTTTTAGAAATGCGTTGTACTTTTAATAGCAGTGCAAGTCTGCAATAAGTCCTTTAGACATTTCTGAGTCTAAATCCCGAGTGTGAAATCTGAGATACATTGTCCACATACAACTGCTAGAGCAGTTGTGCTAAGGGATGCTTGTGACGGTGGTGTGTGAGTTTATATTGGTATTATTTATAGTTTTGATGATAACATTTTAGTGTCAATGGATGGAACATTTGTTGGGGAAGAGGTAGGAAAGTGAGGATGTGCAGTCTCTGAAAGAAGATTCTCTGCGGTTTTCTTACAGCTAGAAGATGCTCAGAGTAAAAGGCAGGAGAAACTTGTAGAAAAACACAAAGAGATTCGTCAGCAAATACTGGATGAAAAGCCTAAGGTAAAGAGTTTTTGAACAATTGTTACACTGCTAAAAATGTCCTTCAGGAAAGAAAGTGTTCTCGCAGCAGGTAGGCTGATGTGTAAACATGAGAAAGCCCATTCATAGCATGATAGCCATTGTCTCTAGTATTCAGGATGAAAAAAGCCAAGTAGCAGCCTACTGTGGAGCACCACTTCAAGTCCAGATGTCATATAATGGGGTTTATTTTTTAGTACTCATACTGTTAAAAAGCTTTCCGTGTAAATGGTGCCTGTGACCAGCAGAGTGTGCCCTTCGCTCTGTTGTGCTTTAGCAGTACAAAAACAAAACACAGTTTACATTGAAAAGAAAAAGAGATATCTTTTTAGCATGCTTGCCGCAGATATTTGTGATAATTGATGAGGATGTATTTTTGTGGAAAACAGTGAGTGTTTTCATAGTAATAGTGCTGAATATTCTACGTTGCTTGCTGGATTTCCTCTGTTTGATTTTGTGCACTGCATCTACGTGTCATATTCTGAAACACCGTTTTTCATCCTAAAGATTACGGGCTGACTCTTGCTCCTAGTGAAGCTGGTCGTAGTTTTGCCATTGACTTCAGTAGGGGAGGTTCAGAGTACTCTGATTGTGCACGATTTTCCGGTAGAAAGATGTAGGTAACGATATAATCAGACTTCTGTACAGAGGGAGACTCGTTTTCAGCAGAGTTCATGTCCGAGTATGATTCTTCACAGCCCATTGTGTCATGTCGGCTTTCATTTTTTCTGCACTTGCTCAAATGTGTGTTCTAGGCTTCACTTTTCATTTCTTGTCTGTGTCCACAGTCCTGATGTTTCCCTGCTTATATTACAGCTTGAATTCTAGCTTGATTTGGGTGTCAGCTGGTCAGTGTTGTCGTGTCATTTCTGTGAAATATCTGGAGAATAAATTAGGCTGAGGTCTGAATAGCTAGAAGTTTAAAGTAGTTTGGAAAAATAAAAATGTTTGCGTTTCTGATTTTATACTCATCTTTGCAAAATCACGTTTATAAATAAGCTAGAACTTTTCGATGTTGTGGGCGTCTGGGTGTAAAGACTATAGATAACATTATGTTTTAAATTTGGTGCTGTGGGATCATGAGCTTCTCAGGCACGTGAACTAAAAAGACTGGAGTTTAAATGCCGGAATTTATAATTTTAAGGAATAATCTGCTAGTACTTGTAAGACTGGCTTTTCACAATACTCGGGCACTTGATTGCTTCTGTGTGTCTGTGTCCTTGCTTTTTTTTTTTTTTCCTTGATTTCTTTTTTAATTTATCCATTTCCTGAGAAGTAACATAAAGCACTGCAAATTTGTCGCTAAGGACTTGGGTTGCATTTTGAAAGACTGTGCTGGACCGGTAGCGTTAGACTCTTCCATCAGCTGTCCACGTGCCAAGTGTTAGGTCATGGCACAGAGCAGCTCCAGATCCGTTGTCTTCCCCTGCATCTGGCCATCAGTTAAAGCGCTGCAGTAATCAGTGCTCCTCAGTCAGGGCTCTCAATTTCTCCTGAGAAATCCCTCTGCAGTAATGTGCTTCACAGAGCCTGGCTGCAGTTTTTTTTTCCTTTCCCACATACTGAAATGGACAGACTTTGCTGAATTTATGATGGTATGTGCCTCTTGCTGGCATGCGAGGATTTAGGCAAAACATAATTACTCATTTTATTAAGTCTCTTTTTATGTTTTGCTTCATGTTCATATTCCATATCCATAGTTGCTTCCTTAGTGACCGAGCATATAAAATAGCTCCAATGATTTCCCAGCTGAGAAGAGCCAACGTGTTTTACGCAAACAGCAGCCTTTCTAGGGGCAGCTTTTTTAACCGGCTAGTCTCTCATGCTTCGGTATTCAAACGCCCACTAAAATTTTTGCTCGCTGTGTTAGAAGGGTTTTCTGGCAGTATCGACTCAACCCTTAAACAAAGAGTCTAATATATTAAGAGGGAAAGAATTTTTAGTATTTTTCCCAATAATTCCGTTGGAGACGGATTTGCCATCATCAATCACTGTCACTTGGTTATTTATTACTGACACAGTTTGTTGTGTTATGACTTTGTGCACAGAGCTGTGTCATAGCCAGGAGGAATATCGTTTCACAAAGTGTTGCCACAGACTGACACTCCAGGGAGGTTTTTTGTTTGGTTTTTTTTCTTCGAAGTGTGAGTTCGCAGCTTCCTTTGTTGCAATGGGTGTGGGTCACCAGAGGGAAATTTCCCTGAGAGTGCTGACATTTTAGACAACAACTTTTAGAAACTGCGCAAACTGGATGCAAATTAGTTCCCTGTACTAGAGGCAGGGGTCTTGTTTTGTGTTTAAAATACTGTGCGTTTAAATGGAAGTACTTAACTCAGAACTGATTTACACCCTTAAACTCTACCTCTCCTCGTATATATAATTTCTTCTACATTTTTGAATGCGAGACTGTTTCGCAGCTTTCATTTGCGGGGTTGTTGTGTAACAAAAAGCTTTTGTTTTCTCATATAAGACTCCCTGAGCTGATACTGTTAGGCGAAAGGTTGGAAATAGTTCTTCAGCTTCATGTGGTCCCGCTGAAATCAGAGTAGGCATTGGCTTTATTGGGCCCAAAATGTCATACTGTATCTGTGTAAGTAATGAGGATATCTTTATGATATCTAATATAACTAGTCTCTGATGCTGTAGAAACTAGAAACTGAGTATTGTTATCAAGTCTGTGTGTGTGTGTGTGTGTGTGTGTATGGAAACAGACCAGGCACTCCCACAAACGTGTTTGGAAAAGGAGACTGTCACCTATTAAGAAGTTAAATACTGACTGACTCTAGGTCAAAAAATGTCTCGCTTGCCGTTTTAGTGAAAGCGCAGTGGAAACAAAATTAAGATGCTCTCCTGCCGCTGTCTTTTTCCTACCAGCATCATTACCAAGCAAACCCATACCTATTTTCTTTTCTCTTGCTCCTTTTTTTCCCCCTACGTTATCTACGGGCAACTTTATTATCAGCAACAGCTTGTATTTCTTTTCTCCCCCATCCTAATTCTTTGTCTCCTCCTCTTAGTCACTGATACACACTAGCCTTGTCCTGTCCTTATCTTCTTCCCCTTGGGCATCTCTTCTGCGTGCTGTGGAGGCCGCTGTAGAAACACAGCTATTTGCACGGCAGTACTGAATTCTGTATGTTAGAGCGGTGTGCGGCTTTTTGATTCTCCGCTGCAGCATGTCTCTGGCGCTCATCTAAGCACAGAGGAGTGCATCGAGGATGGGCATGGTCATTGCATCTCAGTTTCTTTGTCCTTGACAGTTTGTGCATCAAATTAAACATAAATCAAGTGCATTTCCTTCCCCCTACCCTTGCCTCCAACTTCATTGTAATTATAAAAATGAATACACATGAGACATGACAAGGAATTAATTATTTTTCTGCGAATCAACTCAGTTACAGTAAATAGACCCAAGCCTACTCTAATTGAAATCAATGAGACTTTTGTTATTCGTGCTTATGGGTCAGAGTTACACTTAAATCTCGGTATAATAGCTGAGACTCCCGTGCTTTTGCAGTCAGCTCCTGCTCCCAGCTGAGTTAACTGGATTCTTTTGGCTTCAGTGGACTATATTCTTACACCTCCGGCTGTCGAGGAAGATGTGACTCATGTGGTTCCTCGTTTTGCAGCCCACGTTCATGTTTTTGCTCACACCTACCCTACTGTTCACACCCCCAGCCGAGCCGAGGCCTGCCAGGTGGTATGGGCTCCTCTAGAGATGCGGAAAACGGCACTATTCGGGGTGAGACTTACCTCTGGGAAGAGGTGCATCAGATCTACAGAGGCGCCACGAGATGTGCAAACTTTAAGCGTTGTATCTCTGTGGTCTTTCAAATGGACGACGAGAGTACAACCTTACGGTATAAAATTCCTTTTTTCCCTCAAGAAGCGTATTGAAAACATTTTTTTAAGATTATAAATCAGCTCTTGATAATGGAAAATAAAAGCATCTGATGCGCTCTAACTCACTTTCAAAGAACACACATTTATTATCCCGCAGTTTGGCATGCGTTGTTAATTGCACCCGATGGGAGTCGACACTTCTACTTGCAATCAATAATTAATATTAGCACCGTATCTGAAAAATTTATAGGGACATAAAATGATACATATTCAAGTTACAGAACAAATTAATGAGGTGCTCATCATTCACAGCAGTAAGCCTCTCGTAACTCCAGTGTCGTCCTTCCATTCCGTAGTGCTGGAAAGGACCTCCAAGGTCTCTCTTCTCAGGGCTAGCTGTTTTTACAAGCAATCACATACCGTGTAAGCCTATTAACGAAACAGAGCTGGACAATGACGCCTTCCTTCTGAGCGTTATTTAAATGAGGACGTTTGAAAACCCAGTGAATGGGTTCACAGATTTCTGATCGATACTTTCTGATTTCTTGGATGTATTTTTAGATATTCTATTTTTGTCAGCTTGTCATACGTGCTCTAGGTGAAACTCTGTGGTCATTTTCATGCAGATAACGTTAAATGGAGCTGTTACTGACAATAGGGTCAGCAGAATCACTGCTCTAACTTCAGAAAGAAGTCAAATACAGCAAATGTATTTTGCAGCACTGTTAAGTCTGATTTCAGTTAACCTCAGCGCTCAGAGCCACTCTATTAGCTCATCTGGAAGAGAGCAGCTCTTAGGAACTTTGATTGCTATTCCAGTGTCCTTTCGGCTCACTGCATAATTCACAATAACAATGCTCTGTCCACCACAATCCCTTTTTTATCCTTTACACCTGTGTAGGAAGCCAAACTGTCTTTTGGGCTAGTTGCACTTAATTCAAACCCTTCCAAATGCATTCCAGTTCAACCGCCGGTGACTATTCAAGAATTTCGGAGAAGGAGTTTGGAGGAAAAGGTTATTTTAGTTTATTGAGCTTCATGGGACTTTGCATTGCATGGATTTAGGTTGAATGGGGGAAAGTTGCCTTCCTAAAGTAGCGTTCAGACTCATTGCAAAAAGACATGAAAAACATCAGTGGATAGCCACTGTAATATTTGAAAAGTTCTCCTTTTATTTTCTCCTGTTTAGCTAAAGACTACTTCTTCTGTTAGTTCATTCAATTTAAACATTTCCAAAGTTTAAAAAGAAATCTCTCTTGAATGTGTGGCTGCTGAACTAAAATGGCCTATGGCATTATCTGCCAAAAAAGCAGAGAATTAAGGGGATTGAAGTAAGGTACTGTTTGTTTCACTGTTCAGCTTTGGATTTTTGTGCTTCATCAGAGGGGCATAATAAAATGCTTCTCTGCCTCATTAAATGGGCAACAGCACGGAGAAATGAATGGAATTTTCTTAGCCTCAGGGAACAACAAATATTTAAAAGGAATATTTAAAAAAAATATTCTAGACTGAGATCTCCAAATCTCCCTGTGACTTGATCTGGCATCTTCCCACTTCTGGGCCAGAGCTTGCATTTGAATTGAAGGATGCAGTTTTCATCGACTACTCACTTGAGGATTTTGGCACTTTGCTCAGCACCTCTCAGCATCAAGCCCTAAGTGACAATCAGCCTAATTATCTAATAAGCTTTGAGTAGCTTAAGCCCTGATGTTTCTTTAAATGTTTTATTAGTGCAATTGCTAAGCAATCCCCAGTTGCAGAGTATTTTTTCGGGAAACCAGAGTTGTCTCTTTTTTTATCTCTCTCCCAATGGGTAAACACTGCAGAATGCACTTCCAGCCTAGAAATTGAGTAGTAAATAGTCTCACTTCACTCGTTAAAATTAAATAGGCTGACCTTTATTCTATGCCAGCTTTACGCCAATAAAACTCCCTTAAGTTCTGTGGAGTGACTGGCTCATCACTAGGTCTGAGATCAAAAGACTTCAGTCCAAATAACAGGATGCTCAAAGGATTATTTTCGATTAAGACCTTGCTTGCTTGCTTGCTTGTTTACACTTTTTCTTCACAAATCCATATTTTTAATGGTTGTTTATTGCTCCAGCAGAATAAATATTCCAGCGTGAGAAATGGATATCAGGTCACGAAAGATAAATCTAACAATTTGAGGTGATATTTGTTGTGTTAATTAAGTATCTTCCAGCTTTGATCTTGCACGTACACACGTGTCTTGGGAACACTAACTTTCACATCAACAGCATCACATTTCCAGTGTGAATACGAAAAATGCTTTTAAAATTTATTTTAATGAATTCCGATGTCACTTCCGTTAAATAAAACTGTCACAAACCCTCTGTAGGAAGAATGTAAACATAAAGAAGTATTTTAGCGAACAAGACATGAGGGAAAGTAAGAGAACTTTAGATTGGAGTTTATCGATAGAGGCTGTTATTATTTTTCTCACATGGATCATTCTACTGGAGATCAAAGAAAATCTCGGGGTTTGATCTGGAGCTGCCGAAAAAAATGGAAAATAAATTATTTGAAAGGGCAAACTTTTTTTGCAGTTTGCACTAGTGTAAATCAAAAGGAACATTATGAAACTAGCAGAGTCGCTGGTGGTTTAAAATTATATGAGTGAAGGCAAGAGTATGGTCCGTAATTGAGGTCATGTGGCAGACAGATTTAATTTGTGAACGTTAGTGAGACTTTCCTGGATAACATGCTAATAAATAAGAACCGTGAGGAGGGTTTTAAAGGAAACTTAATTCAGAATCCAGCTACCATCTGCAGGGAAAAAAATAAGGCACAAACGTGAGAATTCTTCCGGAAAAAAAGAAACCCCACTCATATTTTTTTTCCTAATTTGCACAAATGATTCTCAGATAACACATGGCTCATGTCTAAGCCCACTGTGGTTAGTTATTTAATTAGCCTTCCTGATACGTATGAGAAAGACGAAATGCAAAGCAGAGCTCAGGCTGTCCTGCATTCCCGGCTGTTCCCCACCGTCGTCCAGCTTCGCGGGGTACAGCCCAGCACTGAGACAGGCCCACGTCGCTCAGAAACTCCGACTTGGCTGGAGAGGCGGCAAAGGTAACTCCGCGTACCCACCCTCAGAGGCAGCGTCCCCCAGATTCCCTCCTCTCCTCAGCAGAAAGTGCAAATGCACCCAAAGCCGTCCAGTCTTGGGACAGCGCAGAGGTGCGTGTTTGAGACACCTCTTCCAGCTTTCAGAGAAGCATCCAGCATTGCATCCACCAATGGCCACAGCAGTACATAGCATCTGTACTGTTCCTCCGGGGCAAGCTGCCTGCCTTTACCACCCTTGTTGGCTTCTGGAATATCATGGGGGTGTTGGATGGGAGGACAGATTAGCCCAACTGAGTATGAACAATAGGCAATGTGTCATTATCCGCCACTATGTGATTCTGTGATTATGCAGATAAAAATACGCATGTCTCCGATTCGTAACAGACTAGTGCAACGATGATCCATCAAAATGACAGAACGGAGTGTGTTGGGGCTGTTGTTTCAGAACATCCATCACCATGTGCAAACAAACCCACTTGTTAAAAGCAAGAAAATTACTTGCATTTGTACAGTAACTGATGTTACAGTACTGCGCTGTTACTCTAATTCTCTTCCATGCTTAATTTGAGTTAGAAAGCGGTTCAGTTAGAGAGACGAAAAGGAAGTCATAAATTACCATAAAAATGAACAGCTGTGTAATAAACACCGAAAAGTAAAAATTATCTTTTCTCCCTCTGTAACATAAATTAATAAATTAGACCTAACTTCTCATTTTGACGTTTGTGAATAGTTAATCCTTCTCAAAAAGTGAACTTGCTATGCAGTGTGTTTTGCCATAGATTGAAGAGAAAACTGGGAAAAGGATATGAAAAATGAATATATAGCTTCTTTCTGCAAAGGCAAGTTCAGGATTATAACAGGCTAGAGGGAGCACGTTGTTTCTGCAGAAGATGCTCCTCTGTGTGCTGCAGCTGGATAAGGACAACAAGAAAATACCAACCTGGAGTGACGCGTGTAGCATTAAAAGGCCCCTTACCTGTTCTCTCTAACCTCTCAGAGCACTTTGATCTGCAGCGTCCCGTTCTCTACTCAACTGTAGAGCACATCTGTTCGGGTTAAAGCAAAGTACCAGGTGTCACTCAGTAACCTGCGCCCCTGTGACCCACTCCTGCACTCACTGTGGTTCAGCATTTATTGCTTTCCACAGCAAAAATTTCCCAAAGTGTGGACAGGTGGCCAGCAAGCTGCAAGGTAGCAAATGCCTGTGAGAAAAAAGAGCGTGAAACTAACTGGAGTGATAACATTATTCTCTCTGAAGAAAAAACAATGGAAAATGATGTGAAAAAAGTTTAAGAGGCCATAGACTGCAAATGTTTTGTGTCAGGATGTTTAGCTTGGGCTATGCAATATTTAAACCTGACAAGAGAAGTCCCTGCTAGGAAAATAACTGCGATTCTGCAAAGGCAAGTGTTTTTGCATGCTGAATCTAAGTGAGCAACAGGGCACCAACAAGCTGTTGACTCTCCTTCACCTTTTCATGAGCTAGTAGAGTACTCTGTGAAAATACAGTATAAAACACAAGCTAAATTACGCATAGTGTGTGTTTGTATATATAATATATATGAAATGCAAGGTAGCGCGCGCACGCACACATACTTCCAATATAGTGCTTTATGTAGCATCTTATACACATGTTCATCGTTCCAAGTCAGTCAGATTGAACAAGAATTGCCACAAAGGCAGAACCACATGCTCTTACACAACTGCATTCTTCATTAAGCAACAGCAGCGATATATTTGTTCATTATCAGACCTTCAGTGCAACATGACAAATGACAGGAGATTCAGTTTGACACAGCTAATGGAAAATGTTAAAAGAAATATTAATGCTTAGTATGTAAACTCATTAGAGAGATGATTTAAAACGCATGAAACGGGGAAAAAATATGTTCCTTAATGAACAGAGAAATAAAGTCACGGGTCCTGCGAAGGTTGTGGTATATGAACAGCTTTGTATACGTGAGTCGTTTGTTAAGATAGTGCTTACGTCTTTGTGCAGAATCAGTCTGCAAAGCAGAGCCACTAATGAAAATAATGCTGCGTTTCTGTAAATGACAGCAGAGCACACTGCAGTACACGTTAAAGATGCAGGTTGCTTTCATTAGTACGCTCATTACAAGATGGGTGCTGAGTTTATGGTATTTATATGATGAGACACTTCAGGACGATAAATATGCTAGTAGAAAGGGTGACAGAAATAACAGAAGTAGCGTGAGAGTTTCGAAAATATACCTGGATTAAAAAGTGTTTAGAATCATGAAGAAAATGTTAATTCTGATGGGGGTGTGGGGAGGGTGGTAGTGGTTTGGTTTTAGAAACAACAAGAATTTCCGCAACAAGAAAATGTTGGTTTGAGATGCAGTATTTCTCCCAGCAGTTTAAGAATACTGAGCTTGGTAGGGGAAGAAAACCCTGTGCAGCCAGAAGGGAGAGAAAGCACACTCGCTTCCCTGGTGGCAGGGCAGCGTCTCGGCCGCGTTTCAGCATGTCCTTCCCGTGCTACGCGGGTGCAGCTTTCAAGGGTCTGGCAGCCCTCCTTAGTCAGCAGCAGAATAGCCGGGAAAGATGTTCCCTGGAAAGATTACTGTTCTTTAAATTTCTCCCGTGACAAACGAATTTCCAACAAGTCAGCATTTTCTGGCAGTAGGTGCCTATAATTGCAGTAGCTGTATGATACAGTAGTTGTGAGTGACGATAGTACATAGGTTTGACAATAGTGACTCAGTGAGTTTCCTATTATTCAGCCATCGCTTGGAAAGAGGTTCTTGCCAAGAGGTTGTGGAGTGTGACTAAGCACATAAACTACAGCTATGAACCTGTAAATGATCTCTTTTATGGAGTCCTAGAGATTTGTAAACTCTGTGCGGAGTAACTGAATGTGTCCAGGAAGAGGAAGCCTAATCCGGACATGATTAGAGGCGGAGCTCGGCTCAAGGATGGTCAAGGCAAAGTTTTAAACGCTCGTAACATTGACTTTTCCAAATGAGCGGTGGGTCCAGAGGTCATTTGTAGGAAAATGTCATGAGGATGGTGAAGGTTCACAATTTTCAGTTCTTTTTCTGTCCCCTAAAAAAATGAGAGAAAAGTCAGAGTTTTTATGTTCATCTGATAGAAAATTTTCCTTTTCAAACCTACAGAGTACGGGACAGGAAATCTCAGTTTTGGTTCATTCTATCTACTTCGCAGCTCTCCAAGTTGGCCTCTGATTTACAGAAATGAATCAACTAAAGACAAAAGGGTTATCAGGCATATCATACCCTACTGATAATGGTAGGAGGTCTTCTCTCAGTCTTTTTTTTCCCCCCCTTTCTTCTATTTCTCCACTTTCCCACTTCCTCAGTTTTACTTGCTCTCCTACTTGTCCTTCTCCATCTTGCATTGAGATTCTTTTCACAGTATGTCATTTCTTTCTAATACTCTTTCCATAGACTTTTTTACTTACACTTCTTACACTCTTTCCTCCCTCTTCGTCTTTGCCGTCAGTTGCTGCTATTAAATTGCAAGGAGTATCATCAAGTACTTGTAGGAATAGTGTTTCTTTCAGATTACAAGACACGTTTGAAGAAGCCTGAAGGGAGGAGATGTTAAAGAGCTGGCATGACGTGGTCTGCATGTCTGCAAGCTTGACTGTGTATGTGAAACCTGTTCCAAAGTCTTCCGTTAGATGAAAGAGATGACACACAAGTTCCAAAGATGTATGATAAATTAATCATTCATAACCACCCCAAACCTGGTATAATAGGGAGAGTAATATTAACAGTGAAAGCAACGAAAATAACCCTCAACCGAAACTAGAAGACAACAGAAAAAAGATGTGGTAGTGGACCTAAAGAATTGACATTCAAGATTAAGAACTAGTGAAGACTTCAGGGAGAAAATAAGAAATACAGATGGAAGGATCTTTAGTGGGAAATGGAAGTATGGATTCTTGGCTCATTCTCAATAAGTAGAATTTTCATTTTATGTCCAATCCAACACAGTAAAAAATGCAGCGGGATTACATCTAGCCAAGTGGCAATCTTGACTTCTCTGCTTGGAAGTCTGTGAGCCGTAAGCCACGTGGGCTTTATTCTGACAGTTTCATGTTTCCAAGTTTATGCAACAGTGTGCAACCTGTACGCTGCTGCTACTTATGGCTACCGCTTGAGTTCTGACTGATGATGTTCCACTGGTATGGTTACAGTCGCATGAGGAGGAAATGGGCAATTATAGTTTTGCTTTGGAGATCAAGGCCAAGTACTGATGGAGGATTAGATGTGGATTGCTTAGCACTTGTGATAATTGTTGTCCCTGACATGGAGATTAGTGGTAGGTTTTTTATAAGGAGAGAGGCTGCAGGAGCGTGTAGTGTGTAGGTGGGCATGAGCAGCACAGGATTGATGGCAACGGTGAGCAGGGCAGCGCTGCGCTCAGTGTGCTGAGCATCTCAAAATAATAAGAGAAATTACCAATACATAGTCAATTGTTCTGGATTCTCTGTTGTGTTCAGCCCACTTTGTCAAGCTTTGCATGCATTGTTTGACATTTCCGATGCTGGAGCAAATGCAAAGGAAACTATTAGTTAAGTATAAACCTATTTCCAGACGAGAGTCTGAAGGACAGGTACATTCTGTTCGGCTGTGCAGCCCAGCAGTGTGGAAATAGATATTTTTTTTTTTTGGTAAATCATGTATTCCCCCCTCCAGAACGTGGGTCCAGTACATCCAGAAGTTGAATTTGCAAAATAGTATTGTATGGTGCAGAGGGAAGTGATCCGCTTACATCCATGTTCGCATCATTCCCAAGAAGACTTTGGCTCCTTAAATACTCCAGTTGTAGAGGAACAGTAGTAGCTCCAGAGACACTGAGCTACCTAATCCAAATCACCCCACGTCAGGGTGGTTGGGCCATTTTCCTGGTGCACAGAAGGGGATTGAATCTTGTTAGGCAGAGCACAAGCTGAATATCCTCAACGCAGAAGTATTGATAAAAGGCTCATAGCATGGATTTCCCTCCTTTCCTTGCGAATAGCCCACATACTGTCTCCATTGCTGTGCTTTTGTTTGAAAGGGCTAGACAGACCCAAAGTTTTGAGGTTAAATGAAAATACGAAATGAAAACTTTTTAGCTTATATTTTCAGCATGAATAAATCTAAACATTTTATATCAAAATCCTTCCCTATATGTTTGGGGTTTTTTTCTCTTTGGATCCTGATCAGCTGTTCACACAATCCTATTCATTTTTCAAAGACAGTTTCCAGTGATATTCTACATTTCCCTTGATTTCTTTCACTCCTTTCTTAAAGCAAAGGTGACTGCTGATGAGCAATTATACACCAGCTATAGTGAAACAAACACTCTTGATTTATAAATCGAGGAAGCCTACTAAACTTTGCTTGGCAACAGAGACAGACCTCAATCAAGGTGAGATAAAACCAAGAAAGTTAATTTCTATGATACAGTAATATTAACCCCTCTCTTCTTGAACACACGCTTTGCAAATACGTGTCATAGAAGAAACAAAATGCTTATGGTAATGCACAGTTATCCTATAGCAGAATACAACAGCAAAATTTTAAAAGGCATCTGATAGCCAGTTGCGGTCAGATCGACATCTTCAAAGCCCTGGGAACAAGGAGGCATTACCATAACTGTAGGTAGCCTCCATGTAATTGAACCGTGTGTAAATTCCTCCAGAGTGATGCTTTGGTTGGAGCAGACTGTGTACCGGCCCCGCTGTTCTGAGATCCGGAATGGGCCCATGGGTTTGTGATCTGAGAGTGCGATTCCTGGTCTGCTGCGGGGAGGATCACATTGTCTGCACCCTGCGTCTCCTGAAGATTAATAAATGAAGCATTGGTCATGAGTCAGGCTCTTACCTGTAACCTCAGTAGCGCCCTCCAAGCCGGTGTGAATTTTAGGCAAATGGAACTTATAAGGAAATGTAATATGGAGTAGATACAGTCCACTCGTTTATATTGATGAATACATGTGTTTGTGTATATCTAACAGTAAATACTTTATTGTGTATGCATACGCATGCATGCTTACCAGATATATTAAGAACATGCATATGTTATGTTTGTAGATAATAGTTTGATACATACATTTTGGATGCATCTGTTAAATTACAGTTATTCACAGCCTCGCAGGATGCAAAATCCATTATTACAAAAATATATTAGTGATTTTAAAACTGACATGATCACCTCCCTGTTAATTACAGTCTGATTCGACCCCTGGGGTTTTTTTCCTGTCCTGTAAAATTGCCTGCTTAATATTCCGGCTCCCTTCTGGAAAGACGATAAATGGGGAAAAAATTTTCTCCACCGGTGGGAGCCCTCCTTGGCAGCAAACGCAGCAAAATGGCATGAGGAAAGGGACCTTGGGCAATGAGTTGATGGGAGTGAAAGGAGTAATGCCACATTGGTTTGATCAACCCAAGAGAAGGCAACACACAGCACTGAGCACCAAAGCATGCTTTTCACAGCTTAGGAAGGAGCCTGTGCTTGAACATGTGGTAGCTGGTTAGCAATTCAGAGGACCCATCTCCTTCCTTTCACTCCACAGAAAACAGCATCCTAACCTTCTAGCTCCAGCGCCTAAATTACCCAGTGCCTAACATAAATTACCATCATCCCTGCTTATCTATATAAAACGTCCCTAATGCTCCTGAATTGTGTTAGGGATTTGTTAGGTTAAGCACATTTGAGATTATGAGGTGTTTAGATAATAAGGGGTATATAAATGCAAATTAGATATAAACATACGAGGAAGTCATGAAAAGAGGGTTTCATTGAGCATTAACTGCTAGATAAATTCTTTTTTCAGCCATTTCTGTGTAAACTGCAGTGACCGTTCACTCCAAGGAGAGAGTCTTTGCAGTGCAAGTACCAGTTTCTGAATGCTCTCGTACAGAAAGAGATGAAACATATTTATATCCTCACCCCAAGGATTAACACATTGTGAATAATGGCAGATTGCAAAACAGAGAGATGGATTGGCAGGGGAGAAGATGAGTGAAGCATCAAGACGTCTTCACGCATGGCTTCCCAGTTAATGCGTAGACTCTCTCCTCTTAATGGAATAAATCTGTACGTCTAGAGCTACGTAAACCATACTGCCTAACACTAGCTTCTCAAGTGTTTATTTTTTCACTCCAGTTCATTGTGAATGTCCACCTCGATACTTGAAAACAAATGTTCTCTTTCTTTCGATCACTTTCCATTTCCCTTTTTCTAATTGCGAATGGTGTTTTTCATTTGCTTTCATGTTTATTAATCTGACGTTCCTGCTTTCTGGGATTATCTAGATGCCTTGACCTCCCTACCTGCCGCGTCTGGTGTGGGAGATAGGGAGAGCTCTTTTGCTGAGAACTTCTTGTAACAAAGCTTAGATTAATAATGATAGTTTCATAGTTTAACAATCTTTACTATGCTGATACTTAAAGTAATAAAACACATTTGCTGTTTCTACCTTGAGATTTTTTTCTGCTATATTCTGTTTTGCTCATGCAGACAAGATGTACTGGACTTGTTACTGCCCTAATTATGTAACTACTGTATTTCCACCATAACTTGCTTATTCATATAGCTGTGTAAGTATATTTGCAGGCTAATTGAGCTCCGTTAGTGATTCAAACTCCTACATTTTTCTTTTATTTTTATCTTTTGCTGAAGGGCTACGCCCTGACATTTTGAATCTTCTTTACACACAAAGTACAAAAGCTTCGTAATGATCACCTTGCCTGCTAATGCTGCTGTCGTCAGTGCTCATCCAGTTAGCCCCTTCCCAAGCCCATTTCAGTCAGATTCATTCATAGATTGTTGTATCATAAAAAACCACATTGCTTTCTGGCTCACAAAAATACGGAAAATTGTTGCGTTTAGATTTGATAATATATCGTGAAAAAATTCTCCAACATTTTGTGTTGGTTTATTGAGTTTATTGTCTGCCTCGCTTGCAGAGTTCCTCGCTATGCAGAGGGCGCTTACGAATGTCCCTTCCGTGGTGACTTACTGATTGTTTTCTTAACGGTAAATGGCTCTGCACAGCTTCCATGAAAAGCAGTGTTCTCCAATAAGTTTTATGATGGCTTTTCAGGTCAAGGCTTCTGTTTCTCCTTCAGATATCTGTGCAAAGTTATTGTCTGATACATAAGCCCATGACAACGTGTGATACTAATAATTCAGAGTATCAAATGATAACTGTATTATTCATCTTACGTGAATAGTAAAAACTTGGCCTTCAGTTTTACATGAAAGCTGCCTTCAGAGCATTAATTGATCCCACTTCATCTATTACCTTACTAGATTTATGTTTCCCTGCGGAAGTATCTTGGTTAGCATCATCTATACTATCCTATATTCTGTGCAACATACTATTATTGTGATATATGAACCATGAATTACCTTTATTTAATACTCCGGCTTCCTCTCTTATGAGTTTCCTGTCAGTAGACGCAGGAGTCCTTGATATTCCTCAGGAAGCCCTCTCGGTCCTATTTGCAGCTATTAATGCTCTTCCTGGTTTAGCCTGTTACTCACACTTGACTCCTTCCGACATAAAACTTAACATAATTTTTGTAAGAGTAGCGGCTGCGGGACCGGATCATTAGTTACTACGAGGGTGACTCTAGAGACACCAGCTATCAGGGGAGCCTTCCCACAGCACAGACCGTATTGCTCTTGTCAGGCTTCCCGTCACAGCTCAGGAGGAAAGAAAGCAATATCCGGCAGCAGTTACACGTTATGTATTTCATACTCGTTTCACATAATAGCTTTTGAAAATGTTTTAAATACTTAGCAACTACCATTTTGGTTATGTGTGGTTTTAATATGCAGTTAGATACAGGCTTTTGAGGCATTCATTGTCACATAAGCATGTGAATTTGTAAAGGAACAAAATATCTAAAACATCTCTTAACTGGCTTTTAACCAACTTTTAACCCACCATTTAATCCTGTCCCCCCTCCTTCTTTCTCTCCATGTATCTTGCACTTCCCTCTTTGCTGCTGAATACTGTATTGGAAGACACCAAAATGTTGTCCTTGATCTCCCTATGACTCCTTAATTCCACTGAAATTGCTTACTTTTTGTTGTTGTTGCTGGTATTTTTTATCCACTACTAAAAAACTAGGATTCAGTTCCTTTGGGGCTACATTTGGGGATTATTTCTGTAGAGCTATGTTCACGTACGGCATTAATCCATAGAAGTGTTACATGTTAATATTTGGGATCAGTTTGTGGCCTGAATAGAAGGTAACCCTTTTGGGGGCTACCAAGTGAACAAACTGAGGAGAATGTGGTGGTTTCCCGTTGTCCTTGTTTTACGTGCTCTGTAGACATTTCTCTTCCAATGCGTTCTCTTCAAAAATTTCCTGTCCATGGCTTGCACTTTCTCGGGACATTCAGTTAGAGGCATCGGACAGTCACAGTGCAGCAGTGAAGCTCAGCACTGCTGTTCGTATACCTCCGTCTCGTTCGCAGGGCTCGAATCAGCCTGAGCTTTCCCTGGATCTCAGCCCATCAGATGAAGCAGCCTCTCCTCTCCATTGCCAGAAGTCAGACTTTCCCAGTTTCCACTTTTTCCTTGTTCTTCCCCAATTTGTACTTTTTCATTGCCAAACTCTCTTGGAAACTCAAGATAATGCGCAGTTGAATAGCCTTTCTCTGTTGTTGCAAAAGATGGGCACTATTAAGTGCTTTGCTGTTGCCTCTGTCACAGTTCAGCAGCAGAAAAATTTAAATAGTTTTCAGGCTGTTCTTGACTACCACAGATAGTACTTTTGCCGTCCAGAAGACGTCTGTACAGGCGCTACTATTTTTTCAAGTAATGGCAATAAAGACTTCAGACACACGTGAGGTGCCCACTGGACAAGTAACATAAATAATGAGAAGCTGCTAGAATGAGGTGACTTGGATGAAAGCCACTTGGATGGGAAGCCACTTGCTCTTTAAGTGGCAACATTTTCTCTTTTTTTTTCTATTTTTACATAGAACCGTGGATTTTTTGTTTGTTTCTTTCTTTGGAGAAGGAAATTTTTCTTATTTTACTATAAATTACTGATTAAGAGCAATAATTTTCAAGCTGGTATCCTGTCTTTTTAATATATGGCATATTATTGAACTTCTGTGTTTATTGTTTTAGACTACTACAGTTTAAAAACATCCAACACAGAAAATAAGGGTTGTTTGGGTTTTCTTTTTAGTAGTTGGATAGACTATTTAGACTGACAATTTGATTTCTTAACACACAGGCTTAAGAGTATAGTTCACCATGTAGATCGTTCTGTGGGCAGAAGATTACATATAGCACTTCATTTTCCTAATGAATTGATCATATAGCATACAGACCTTCAGAGTTGCTAAATACAGCAAGGTAAAATTATAAACACAAATGCCATCTTTGAAGTACTTTAGTGAGTTATGCCCTTTTGAAAATGTTACCTATAATGACATCCAGATGTCTGCATGTAGTGTTATCCCATGTATCTTGCTGGATGCTGAATATTCACCCTTTTTATTGTTTGAAATTCATCTGGTGCCATAAACAGCAGACAACTGTGGGCTGTAATCATTCCATTCTGCATTTCTAAGAGGTCTTATTTAATTTTATTTATTGGCTGAAATAATGCCATACTTTTTTTTTTTTGGCATTCCTGTTTTCTGCAGCATTGATAGCCATCATGAGTGTCTTTGAAGAAAATTATTGTTACTTAGCTTGGTTTTCTGTACCGGTAATTCTTTCAACATCCTTTCTTGAAGATAATTACTATTATATTGTTAGAGACAGATTCAATCTTAGCATAAAGGTAGTATTTCACTTCCTTGTGGGTTTTTTGGGTCTCAGTCGCTGCATATACACGGAAGTGTAGTGTGTTCTGCAGATCGTTTGTTCAAATGTAATGCTGCGGCTAACTAGCAGTACAAAAGAGTACTGTTACCCTGGGAATATTTCATCCCTTTCACCTTTTCCTTTTTTAATGTGGATTTGTGCAAATGAGATTAATAACAATTCAAGAACTGACCAGGTGGGATGCTCTATTTGCATTTCCTCAGTTTTCAAGACTTCTCTCTTTCCACATTCCTGAACTGTTTTAGTTGAGATCAATTAAATGACGAGTCTTAAAGTTCTAAAAAAATGTTATTAATTAAAGAGGCCATGATATCATGTAACTGAAGAACACTTCAAGGGCAGTAGGTGCAAAACTGGAGGTAAGACTCAGCTCATCTGAATTTTGATGTCTACAAGAATCCAGTGTATCTATGCAAGTCCTCGAGTCCTTTGAGAGAACCAAGTTGTGCTAGGAAGCAATTCACCTGACCCATTTTATATGCCTGCTGTAAGAGCAGGCATATAAAGAAGATTAACATAGAACTTGTAGAGATTCCAATAGGACCTATGACACGTATTTTGATTAAAAATTATGTTGAGCGTGTGGGTTTTAAATGGTGTCAGCAGAACCAGCTCAAGCCTCTCTAATTAAGGAGACAGGCATTGCATTTCTTAAGCAAAGGATGAATGGAGATTAACTCCTCTGACAGGTGTGAAACTTCCTTGATGGATGTGAAAATGAATATGGGATGTCCTCAAAATTACTGCACCTAATTTTTGTCTGTGAAACAAATCTTTTTAGAAGAACACTTCTTGGTTTTTAGATTATCCATTAAAGATTTTTAAATGACTCTTTAAAACAAGAAAGTGTTTTATTTCAGCTATTTATTTATCTCTAAATGAATTGAGTAACACTAGACTGCAATACTTTCAGACTTTTTCATAAACCCCACTAAAGTCTTGTGCAAAGGCTCTCTGGTCCCAGCCATTCTCTTTCTAAATAGCCACCGGTACCTACACCCGGACTGTGAATGAGGCACAGTGCGTGTCCTCAGGGAATTCCCTTTCTTTCAAAATGGGTGGACAGCAAGCAAATGAAACAGCAGCACCTTTACTGAGGCAGCCTGAGGTTTTAATCCTGTGTAAGAAATGAAGGCAGGCAAACTTTTAAAAAAATTACATTAGTTGTATTAGAATATCTTCTTCAGCTTCCAAGGAAAATGAAACCTCAAAAATAGAAGGAAGAAAACAGTGGGAAATACATGAGAGAACAAGAATATGGACAGTTTGCAGATGATGTTGTAGAAGGGAATGCTTAGAGATGCAGGAATAAGAAGAAATTTGGGAGGCATATTTAGCTGTACTGTCGCCTGGCAATACAAAGCAGTGCCAATGTGCTCTGAGCGTTTTATACTATTCCAGAGCAGCTTAAATTACCCCAAGCACACTGGTAAATCTTAAGTTAAAGTTTAAATAAGATTTATGACTTACATTGCATGCCTTAAAATCAAAAGGAATAATAATTAGTACCATTCTCTTTGAATTCCTCATTTTATGTTTACATACAGCATATTTAATAACAAAAAAAACAAACAAAAATTATACAAGTTAAGATTAAACATTTTACACTTGTATTTCATTAATTTAGGACTGTTGTTTGGGCAAAGTAAAATTTTAAAAGAGAAATTCAGAACTCAATCATGAGCTTAAATTAAAGACAGCCATGTCAAAGAGTGAAATTTGACATTCCAGTAACCCCTCGTCTACAGAAACAAGAAGTGGATTTTACGTTGCATGCCATCAGCTGAAATTATTTTCTTTTCTGAGACTTACTATGGGAAGAATTACTCCATTTGCACAAAATGCTCTTCCACATATTGATATGTACCCTGACAGCCAGCCAGAGGCTTGTGCTACAGGTGTACGTTTTATCTGTTCACATCTGAGTTGTACTGACAGCCATTTCTGTTGCATACCTTTAGTGTGGAGCAGCTAAGTGTTTTGATCATTCAGATATCTCACTACCTTTCTACTAAGATTTGAAATCTAAGAAATTGGAAGGTTGACTATGTAAGTAAGAAAGAATAGGTTTTATTGTCAAGAAGAAAGACACGTCATATTTCATCTGTCTTTTTGCATGTGCGAACAACTTAAAGCTAAGTATACATCCAGGTTTTGCTTTCCTGCTTTGCTTCTTAATGCAATAAGAACAAAAGTTGAATTTCTGTTGCTCAGTGTCTGCTTAGCCTCCAAAATTGGTTGAAGAAGATTTTACTCAGAAAGAAGAAACTCAGAAAAATTTCAACTGCCATTGCTGCTCGTCCATGGAAAGGTAGGCAGTGTGGCTTTACTGACAAAGCAAAGAGAAAGGCTGGGGTATGAAGGTATAAAATGGCGCAGTCTCTAGAAACTTGATCACAGTCTTCTGAGAGCAATGAGGGGTTTGGTTTCCAAGCAGGATAAGGCCAGCCCTGGGAATAGCTGGCAGTGGGACTAGGTGGTACATTGGACAGCGCTGGGTCCCACGCAGGTGCCTCCTGGGCTCTGCTCGCTGGCCACGCAAGGACACAAAATAAGGTCATTCTCCTTTGCTTACAAACACGAGCTTTAACTGCTTCCTCGAGGAGAGTTTCGTGGAGATGATACATCAGCCCAGATCACAGCTGATGGTAAATGACAAGGTATGAGAGGGGAGGGAAGCGTTTCATATCTTGGCGATCCAGGTGAAACCTGCCTGGCGTTCACACTTCTAGGGAAACACTCGCAGTGTTTTTAAGTCCCCAGGAACAACTTCACAGACAGTGGAGAGACAAAATGAGAGCAACCTTAAAGTAGTGCTTATGACTTGCATAGGTGAAAATACATGTTAGATGGACCGTGTTTTTTGATTCTGGAATTTATTCTGCAACCACTTTGGAGAAAGGAAAAAACTATGTGCTTTCCAGTCTGTGCTGATCTTCCTCGCTTACCTTCATCCTTTGCTATCCTTTAGTTTTAGGGGGTATTTTGTAGACTCACTGAACTGTACTTTTCTCCAAGCACACGCTTCCAGAGACTGGTTTTGATTGTGTTCTTCTACTCTCAGCCATTTCCAAATTGGGAACTGTTTGAAATTCCTGCTACTTGGCTATGAGACGTTGGGCACATTTTTTTTTCTTTTGGCGTACTCTTCATTATAACCCTAAAAGCACATCCAAACTTGTGGTCAAGAGTGCAGTTCTAAAAAGAACTGGCATCAGACTTGACAGCTTCAAAGCAGTTGATCATTTGAGTTAATAATTGGTGAACAGCTCTGTTTGGCTCCAGTATGATTAACAGAGTGATGCCATGGAGTATATGCCCAAGCAAAGGTTTTGGATACCATAAATTTTTTTGCTCCTGTGACTTAATTTAGACATTCCATGCAGTGCTTTAAAATAAAGATTTCTCCAGTGCACCATTATGGAAACAGAGTTTGTCTTGGTCTTTGGCCAGTATTATATTAAGTGATCATTTTTAAGGACATCTATTGTAGCCATCACCTAGAAAAAGGAGTTGAACCGTAATAGATTGGTTGTGTACACTTTCAACAAAACTTTAAATATTTATACTTCCTATTTTATGGTGTGAGCACTGTTCCTTAAATAAAGAGCTATCCTGAATATGGTCCATCCAGCTTTACCACAAAAACAAAACAGAGCACTAGCCCGAGCAAAACTGTTCAATTGTATTACTATTCCTAGTTTACTCCAGTTCCATGCTATTTAAGACGTTTCTTCCTTTTGTGATTGCTTAGTGATTGTCTCAAACCACAGCTGAGTGGTAAAACTAATGATATTTTCTAACATGCTCTGTGCCTCTGAGAGCGTGATTAAAATGTGATGTCTAGTGTCCATCATGTAACCTCAAATTGTCGTTTCTGTCTTTATTCTGAACTCAAATGTAGCAGAACATTGCATACGCAGACAATCAGAACTCCAATTTTGAATCCTAAATGCAGCTGGGGTTGTAAGAATAAAAGGTTTTGTCTGCATCAGGTCTACAGCGAACAGTCTCCCGTAGCTTTGTTAAAGATCATTAGGAAGAATTAGAAAGTCTGCTGCTTTCGTTTTGCCATTGTTTCCTACAAATCACTGGGAAAAAAATTGAAACATTTTGAAATAATTATTCCACTCCTTTAAATTCAGTAAATTTTAAGATAACCTACTTCCTTTGTTTTTTCCGTGATTAAAATTTAAATATTCCAAAACTACAAAATTTAGAAAGAACATAAGGAGTGCATATCTGCTGGGGAAACACAACAGAGTTCTCTTTCTCCCCTGTGTTCTCTAAGCCACCACACCAACAGACATTTTGTTCAGTAGTGATAATCGGAGTGAGGGAGTATTTGAGCTTTATTCCTTATTTCTTCATGCGTTGCAGGCTTTCTTTTTCAAAGTGCTGGGCACCTGCAACATCTCCACACATCCACGAGTCCCTTACTGCCTTATCTTGTCAACGGGTGGCAGAACCCTTCAAAAGCTGTCCTACTGCACTTGGCCCGTTACAGATACTGCTGTTGCTCCCTGTAAATGTGTCAGCATAGCCCATACATAGACGTTAAGCTACATTGCACGCGAACCTGTTGCAAGCTATTGTTTGAAGGATCTAAAGAGCAAGGAAGTGTGAATTTTACTAAACTTGTCTATTTTCTTGAAGACAGTTTTGCCAAAAGAACCCCTTTTTCTTCAAAGTATTGTTAACATAACCACAACAACTTGTGTTTTCTATGAAAGATAATATATTTTTAAGTTGGGCCAAAGAGGAAAAAAAATCAATGGACTTGACAGCAAAAGCAGGATCAGGGGATGTAACTTCTAATGAAGCATCTGTTTGCTTTGTTCTCATTTAAGGAGCTTCTCCTCAATTATGTTTGTTTTGCTGTGGCATCTTGCTTAAAATCTGCAGGCTGTAGCAAGAGCAAACAATTTCCAAGCGCAGTGTAGTGTCACAGACACCTTTGCCTCTTTCCCACACAACAGCAAATTAAACATACACTTTGCCCCCTCCACAGACTTCTAAGTCGAAAAATAATGAGACCCAGCAAAGGAGGAGGATGCTCTTTGCCAAGAAATCTCAATTCACTTAGTCTGTGCTTCCAGGACTAGTACGTCTTTGTCATTCCACTGTACAGCCCTAACGGACACAAGACATTGGAAGTTTTAATCAGATGCAGTAAAGTGTTATCCCCGCTATATTATCGTATTTGGTGTCCAGCAACTAGAAGAGTAGGAGCATGTGCTTGGAAATAGCGCTGTTGTTGCATGAAGGTCAGGGCATCTTCTGGTTCTTTGGGCAGATCTCTGACTCTGCAAAGCTGTGGGAGCTTTGCTGTGGGTTGAAGGCAATATGCAACCTTAAATTTGTAACTGGTTAAAACAGGCTTTCTGCTATACGTTTGGTGCCTGTAATTGAAGATATTCTGTATAAAAAGGTTTATGCAGAACAGAAGCTGTGGAATCAGGCTTACCAGAGGGACGTAGGGGCAGGATCTAAACCTGTGCCGTGAGGATCAGCTTTTATCAGAGTCTAAGGCTGAGGCACTGCTCAGGACAAAGATACTTGTGTTTGGTATGATAGAGTAATCTTAATAATTATATTGTACTTCCTACAAATACTAACTATTTTTAAAACAATTTCTTGCTCGATGGATAGTAGAAGTTCCAATTTACACATGAATATTTGGCTTAAAATTTGGGTTTGGACTTCCTTTGATTTAAAAGAAAGAAGGCATTTCTCTGATTTTTCATTTTAAAAAGAGGTGCTTGGTATTTTTTCCAGAACTGTTGTGCTTTCCTCAATAATTACAAAAATGCTATTTTTTTGCTACATCTTTTGAATTGTGTTTGCGAGCATTATTTTCTCTCTCAAAACTTTATGGCAAAGTAACAGAACTTCAAGACGTGGCACTTTCCTGGGTAAATCTTTTCTATAAAGCGTAAATGTCGATAAAATAATAGGTACAAACTCATAAGCATCTTTTTGTTTGTTTGTTTTGCTTTGTAAGGTATTTCTGTTGTGTCTCATCTACAACTGGAATGTCCTTTCTGGGCATCTTTCAAGTCTCAGAGGGGGAAGGAACTTCTTGGTGAAAATAACACCATGTCTGGCTATGGAGCAGGAGCCCAGTAGGTTCAAAGTGGCCCTATATGCACCCTCCTGTGATTCTGCTGGTGAGATAACGTTGCAGAGCTATGGGAAAAGGGGAAGAACCTGGTAGCGATAGACAAAATTAGGCTCACAAGACCTGTAAGTTGGAGAGAAATTTGTCAGGGAGTGGTCCCTTCTGCATTTAGCACACTTCAGCCTGACTTAGTGTCTACTTTTAGATAGTACTCACCAGGAGAACTTGAGACTGCCAAATAATAGAATGACATGTCCTAAGTCTAACTCTTCATATCTTTATTCAATAATAAACTATTCAGTTCACTGATAAAGTCTTATTTCACTCAATGTCCTGCCAATTATTTTCATTTACTCTGTTATCTATATTCACCTCATTAGCACCGTCTGCATTATGATGATACAACTGCTTCTCTCCCTTCATTTGGCTTTCCCTTCTTATTTCCCCCCAAATATGTAATGGGACAATTTCCAACTATCATCTGTCACCACCTTTTCAATCCATAATATAACATCGGACTTGTTTCTCTGTAGGATTTTTGGTTTCTGCTTTCCTTTCTCATAGTATGGAGGTTTTATATTTTTTAAAGCATTCAGTTCTTATTTAGAAGAGTTATTGAGTTATATGTGTCCGGGTTCATAAACCACACTAAAGTCTCCTGAGGGTCTGGCCGTGAACTTTCACAATAGGAGCTGCTGAATGCTCAAGACTTTTAACAGTTCAGCTTCATTTATAGGTGCCAAGCCCTTGAAAATCTGTGAAAGCTAAGTAGATTCAAAATGGGATCAGAGACAGCTTCAGAAATTAAATTCACAGTTGACATTCTTGTTGACTGGTGCTTTGCAAGGAACTAAGACTTTACTAAGACTTGAACTCCACGACTTAAGTCAGTCTCTAACTACTAGTGATCAGGAGCAGGAAGGCCTTCTTGAAGGTGGAATTACATCTGCTCTAGAAACTCTTGTACCTTTGTACAGCGTCTGGCACCAGCCATGGGCAGAGGCAGAGTGACGGTCTTAATCAGCCTTGGCTCTGATTCCTAAAGCCCTGAGCTCTTTGGGGAATCTAGCCTACAGTGACCAAATGTCATTTCTAGTATTCTTGCCTATCTTCACATTGTAGCTAAGGCAAAAATTACGCTGTCCCATTTACCCTCTAAATACATATGAGACTTTGAGCACAGACAGAGAATCTCAGCATGACTTTCGGTGTATTTGATTAGAAACCCTACACGAATTTTGTGTGTGTCGTGTCTTCATTCTTCTTTTCTAGAGCTGACATATTACTATCGTCATTATTTGTTTATGTGGTGCCAGCAAGAGAGTGTTTGGCTCTTCATTAGTTGTCCATATGTAAACCAATAGCTTGTAATTACTTTTGAGAGTGCCTTTAGGAAATAAGGAAATGACACTTAACACGTTCATATGCCCTCTTTTAGAAAGAAGTCAGAGGCATCATGCTACTGCCCTGTTGGAACAGATGTATCTGGTATGCAAAATGCACATGCCACATGTGGGCTAACCATGAAACAAAATTAAAATTTTAATCGAAGTCTCCGTGCGTTTCCAAAGTATACACCAGCAGATTGTTAGGCGTGTAAGTAGGTCACACGTTGTGTTGAGCGATTGTGCTTTGTCCTTAGCCATCTGGCAACATGAATCAACGTCAGCTGGATGCAAATATAACTCTGCAAAGGTGACCTTGGTAACAGGATTGGTCCACTGAGCAGACACTACAGGAGCACTACCTGCAATCCCAAGAACACCTGAAGGGAAAATCCTGAAAGTAAGCTTTCTTGATTCTGGGAAATCTTACGGCCACCACTACAGGTTTAGTAGTCTCCTGCTTGTCAGTGGTAGCTACATTTAGTTTCAAATCAGGGATTACTTTAATCGCTACCTGTATACTTATATTTCAGTGAATGACTGAGAATTCACTGAAATTCAGGGTGGGTATAAATGAGGCAGAAGTCACCAAATAAAAGCAAAAATGGTTCATTATGGTCAATTACTGTTTAAAAGAGAGATTCCAGATATTGTCCAAGGAGGTGTTTGTGGGGAAACTTAGCTTTTGAAGCATCCAGTTTTTAAAAGTCTCTGAAGCTCAGCCCAGCAAATAGAAAAAACTTGCAGCTCAGTTAAAATGATACCATCAAGGCAAATTTGGCTGTGAGTTTTAAATCTGTGGGTCTGAAATCTAAAACAAATAGAAAATTCCAAAAGGAAAACAATGTATAACAAAACTTCTCTGTGTTGTTTTCTACTCAAAACAGTACAGCATTTTTCATGTATTAAAGGCTTTGCCGGAGTGCATAGTTAATCTTGCATTTTGCTGCCTTACTTTAGGTGTCAATGTTTGAAATCTTTGGCTTAAGCGTCTTTCAGAGTGACATGTCTGCACGACAAAATTAGAATCCACTTCTGATGGTTCCCAGTCCTGTTTTGAAACCACTAATCCCACGAAGGAGTTTTGTGGTCTACTCAAGTTTTCCTAGTTGACTGCATTAACAATGAAGTCAGAGATTCCCTTGTATGGAAAACAAAAAAGGGGAAAGGCAGATTTATGGATTTTCAGGTTCCATGCTATCTACAAAATGGATGTAACATATGCCAAACCTACAGCAAAGTAGTTCACTTTTACATTGTCCTGAACAGAAGAAGCATTTTTCTTCTTAAGCAAAGGAAACACTCTGCAGCGTGGAAGCCATCAGGTTTCCTCAGCCTGCCTTCCCCACATTATGACTCATGCGGTTAAAAACGCCACTACAACATGAGAATACAATGCTGTTGTCTGCACACAAACACGCTAATTTAAAATGTGTGTTCACATACTGTGGACTAATTGTCTTCAAAATTCAGCGTTATTTCATTTCTCCAGTTACTGCTAGGCCCTATTGGAGTTTCCAGCTTTTTTACTATTATTACTACTTCTGAAAGCATTTTACGGGAACATAGAAATTACTTTTCTTGCACAGTGAATGTATTGAACCACATCTATTTGTTTCTCTGGTACTAAAGCAAAGAAAACTGCTGCTTAAAAGCGTGAAGCTGTTGTAAGATGGTCAGGATGTGAGCAGGTGTTGGCCATATTTTTTATTCCTGCCCACAATAAAGAATGTTTCACATCAACATTTAGGTGAGGGTGTAAGAAGTTCTGTTACTTTCCGTTGACTCACCTACATGCATTTGAGGATGAGAATTCGTCCTGCTGAAAGCCAACTGGCATTACAAAAGGAGAAAGAGCAAATGTTGGAATATAATACACATTCTCATAATCTAAGGTTATTCTTGTCCACTGAAGATCACTTTTCAACATAGCGGGAAAAAAACCTGATTTTGTACTGAAACTGTTAAGAAGTACATTGATCTAAAGCACTGGGTCTCAGAGAAAGTTTGCGATAACTCGTAGCGTATATTCATGATGGATATGTGAAAAGTGTAACATCTGACTTTGATTTAAGCTTAGTTTCTTCTTTATTTTACATAAATGGTATAAATTGACCTACGACTACAGGCTGCCTTGGGTATACCTAGATTTGCGATGAGTGTACAGCATAAGTTATTTTTAGATGTGAAATACCCTCGCATCCACAAAGCACGTGGTTATTCGCTTGGTATAAATGCGCTAGGGAAAGAAGTAATTTTAGTGCTTTTAAGTGGTTTGCAGTCATCTTTTCTCACTTTATTGGTTTTACATCTTTCTCCAGTACTTGTGAACGACTCAGTTGGATGTGTCTGTTACTAATTGATCACCAAGTCAGACATAGCGATGTGATCTCTAGGTTCCTATTCATGAGTCTGCTTTAATTTCAAAGTTATAATTTGAAAGACTTATACTAACTTCATTAAGGATTTCATTGGGCCCAAGATGAAATCATAGTCCCTCCTGAAACTGTGAATACTTGCACTGATTTCTGAAGATCTCAGTCTGAACGGCAGGCGTTTGAGTCAGTGCAGCAGAAGACATTTCCTAGGGTATTACTGTATTCTAGCACAAATTCATGAAGTTGAATCTCTGCAGAGACTCCTGTTACAAAACCATGTTCAGAGCAGAATTTAAAACTCATTAAAACCAATAGTTTTAAGTGCATGCTTCCAGGTAAGCATTTGCTTATAGCACTAACAGAAACCAAAGGGAACAATAATTCCTTAATAATGTTAGAGACTTTGGGAGCAAATGAAATTGTTTCTAAATCAGGCAAAAATGAACAGACACTCAGAATGCCAGACATCTGTAACACCTGGAGATTGAAGACGGGGATAATTTCTGATTGTGTTTGTGTAGGTGCATTCTCAACCGTTTCCAGAAGTCTATGAATTTTGTGGGTTTAGATAATACTATTTACAAACCATTTGAGTCCAACTTTTTCTTTTAATTAAGGAAGTTAATTGGAAAATGTCCTTAGAAATTAGGTTTCTCTCCTGACATACTGTAAATAAATAAGTTATGTCAGAAAACAAGATGAAGATGAACGAAGGACTGTTTCAAGCTTTCAAAGAACAGGAACTGTGTTTAGTGCTCTAAACAACAAAAGGACATGTCATCAGTGAAATATCAATGCATTAATATTTATATTCATTTTATCATTATTAATTTGATCGCTTTCTTTTAATAAGAAACACAGATAAAATAAGTGCTATTGCAAATATTTGCTTGCGTTCATTTCACTTCCCATTACTTCTGCATTTCGGCATTGGTTAGTGCTGTTGAGCAGCCTCAAAACTGACTCCAGCTGAGGCAGCTCCTCAGAGCCCCGAGAAAGTTGCCATTTCAACAGCCCTTCTCCTGTCAGAGCTCAGATATGCCCCAGGGGGGAAGGTAATTGCCCGCTGTCACTTCACGATTCCCTTTCATAAGAGTATCAGCACTGCTGGCTTTATTGGCTTGCCGGGCATGTTGAACTACTCGACTAAATGACGTTGAAGGGAACCAAAACCTTGCTGTTTGATCAGACTCCAGAGGCAACGTATAGGTTCTCATTCTTTGATCGCTTTGAGAACTGTAAGCTGAGTCAGCTGCATCCGACAACGACCTTAGCTTTCTGCCCTACCCTTCCCTGCCGTCAGCTGAGTGAGATAAGTAACCCCCAACTTTCTTCCTTATTTGTGGTCCTGCTTGCTAATGTAAATTCCAGTTGGCAGCAGATTACATTAATGCACTTAATTAATTTAAACCACAGCAACTAGCAAGCGGATACAGCATTTGCTCAGCCATGCCTGCAAGAGTGGCATCATCTTCAGGAGAGAAGAGGAGGGCGAAAAAATCTGGAGCTTGCATATATGTGAAATATGACAAGCGTACTTCAGCCTCCTTGTATTTTTTTCCGATATAGGAGGGCTTCATCTCTTCAAGAAATGATAGTGTTCGTGAATTTGTAGTAGCTCAGTACAGGAACAGAGACCCTGAAATGCTTGGTTCTGCATGGGCCTCTCACAAAAAGACAGTCCCTGCCCCAGTTGCTTCCTGAACATAGTTTTCAACCAGATGAATTGTATAAATATTCAAGCAAGAATGAAACACTTGTATTATGAAAGACAACTTCAAATACTTATTTCTTATTAAACCTAGTGAATATTCAGGCATGATTATTACATTAATTATACACCTATTATATTTTTTGCAATGTGATTCTATCTCCAAGCACTGTTTTTAAAAAAATTCAACGTCTAAGAAATTAATACGAGACAGACTGGGATAGCTGTTTGAATATGTTCGGGGTGGCAAAGCAAACGCTAGTAACAAAGTTGGACACGTTCAAAATCCTTCTGTTTCTGAAGTTGTAAATTGTGAGGCCTGGCTTTATAAAGCATTGAGATTTTTTTGTTTGCATGTTAAGTCTTGTAAGACTCAGTGCAATGTTTTAAAACATAGTAGTAGCGTAGCATCAGTCATCCCAGTCTATTTAGCCTGCTGAGTAAAGAGTTCTTCCACTTATTTCTACTTTGAGAATTTTACCTGATGACCCAGAGTTGTTACAGTTTTGATCTGGATCTTCTTATAATTGGTTCTGAATGGTAGTGGTCTAAAATAAGCATCGCTGTAGCTTTTGAGAATTAGGCGTCTTCCAGACTGACAGTTGTTAATGTTATCTTTCATAACATTTACTGGTTGGAGTTTAAACTCTACAGTTTTTCACATGTATGATGCTGAGACAACTAGATTACCTGGGCACATAAAATAAAAGCTTTAGAGGAGGCTTTAGAAGAGATGTGTCTCTGTCTCACCGAGGTTTTGCTGGACTTGGCGCAAATAAAGAGACGTTTGTTGGCACTTGATTTGCCAAAGCTCTGAAGACACGTCTGTCCAGAAGTCTGCAGGGTTGCTTCCTAGAGGTTTTATACATTTGTGTGTCACTCTCGGCATAGCATCTTAAACTCAAAACTTCTTGGTGGAAATGCAGGACAGGATGCTGTGATTGATTAGATCGCCCTGAGATGAGCCTGAGCAGATTCTAGCCTTTTGATGTGGGAACGAAGCAAAGATTTCTGGAGAAGAAAAAAAGAGATTGATTCACTAGTAATCAAAAGTAACGCACACTCTTCCTGTAACTGCGTCTTCTTTCAGTTCTTGAGGTTTAGTGAAAAGGACAGGGATTGCACTGCCCTTCTCCTTATCCTCTGGAAGTTTGGTATCAAGATGGAGCCTTTTTTTCTGGCCGAGTGAGAACTGCTTTCCCGGTAACTCTGCTGTTCAGATAGAGGCTCAGATCTCAGGAACACAAATGCTCAGGACCAATGTACTGAAAACATTGGGTGGAATCTTCCTTATTTCAGTACCACTCCAAGATACCCATTTTTCTCAGCTGTTCCCATGCTTGTGTGCTTTCCTGACTTAACTATGTTCCAGAAGTAAAAGAATTGGCCTATATCTACCCAGCACAATCAGTTGAAAATGTTTTTGTATAAACCTGACAACAAAAGTGAGGGTGGATAAGGTCAAACCCAGATGCCACCTGCAGATATCCCCTTGGCGCACAACTAGTGTATTATTCTCTTCAAGGCCGGAAAGGGCTGGAATTGAGACAGAAAGGCTGGGTGGTCCCCCGAATTTTTTTATGCCAAGAAAGAGTTCCAACCTACCGTGCTCTTGGTCCCTCAGGCTGGAGAGAAAAACCACAGTTAAGCCATTCCGTGCTTTGTAATGTTGAGAAGACAAATCTCAGCGAGCGTGTCCTGTTTTTCCCTCATCACCAGACCCCACTTTGGCCATTTTGTCATTGCTTGGAATAGCTGTTTTTATGAACCTCAGAATTAGGTGGTGAGTCCAAACATAGTCCACCAGCTGAGTCAATAACACAGGGGGGCTGTAGCTAATTTTTCAGGGTTATATGCTGTTTGGAACAGGAAATCCATTATTTTAATTAGCAATAAATAGGTAATAGTCTGCTGTGAATTGATCTTAAACAGGTACTGCTGTACTATATTAGTTCAAAACAAGCAGGATTTTCCATTGAGCAAATGGCTGTTAAGGCATCTTGAGTTTATCAGCAGTGGCTACATTATCTCTCTGAGGCTAACTTTGGTTTCGGAAAAGAATGAAGCTGAAAATCTGTTCTTAGACACTGTTCTAATGAGCATAACATAGAGTATGGAGCATTAGGACAGAAGGGACTTCCCTCGTGTAATCATTTGAAGGACTAACTGTCATATGTATTGCATCTTACAAAGTAAACGGAACTAATAACGATTTGTCAAAAAATAACATTTTTGTTTGTTTATTTGACAATCATTTAATGTTTAATGAAATTTTGGGAGATGACTGTTTCTTAATGTGGTGTTTGTGTAAAAGATCCTTTTATCTGACAGTTCATTAGGAAAAGGATTTGGATTTTGAACATTCTTAGGAAATAAAACTCCTTTTACTGCAGGGAAAGCTGTGCAATCTGCTGTATTTAACACAGAGGAGGACCTAAAGTTGCCTAAGCTGTCGCGCTAGCTCTGTAAGACAAGACTTGCTATTGCTTTCAGATTCTAATAGTATTAAAATTTGAACTAATAACTTGCACTTCATACAGTTTTGCAGATAAGAGGGTTGAGACCTTAGCAGTGAAATGGCTTATGGGAAGTTGCAAAGGAAATCAGTTTGTCAGATGAGACAACTAAACTAGATCGTTTGTATGAGGCACTGAATCAATGAGACGTCCACTTGCCTGATGCTTATCCCAGTTTCACTGGCATTTGCTCATAATCATTTCAGAGATGTTATTGGTATCACTTTGGGTATGTACTGGTGTGATTTAGAGTGACATTTTGGGATAGAAGAAGAATTTTCTTAAATTTGTGATCTTCCAAATTTGAATATCATTTACAGAAAAGCAATTTCTGTTTCACCTTTGAGATCAGAGGACTTAATCCTTTACATCGCCTGAAGACAATTTGCTTACAAAATCCATGTATTAACACTTTACACTTTGAAACAATCAGATAATGTGGTACGCTTGCTAAATTGGAGCAACGAGTATGTTTCACTGAAAAGCTTTTGGGCTTTACTCGCTTTGACCTGTTTACTATAAGGACAGAGGGAAGACTGAGCCATTGCAGAATATTGCTGCAGGCTGTGTTCTTACAGAAATAACTTAACTAGGTTAGCTGATGCTTAACTAGGCATCAGATAAGTAGTTCCAGTTTGGGGTATTATATACCTTATTTTAAAATTATGCATTGTGTGGAGAGAAAGCTGTTTTTAAGATGGAGCTAAGCTGATTACTCTCAGTTTTATTGTTCACCTCAGAGAACAGAGGTCCTTCCCAGTCCTTGTTATGTTCCCATATACATATGTATACATCTTTTGATGTATAGTTTTAAAGGATGAGTGAGAATTCAGCATTGCTTAACATGAAATGCTGAGATACTCTGTCTGTATCAAAGGAATATTTGAATGTGTAATCTAGACAAAGTCTTTATGAGAGGAAAAGTGTCATCAGTAATGTAGATTCTTGGATAAAGTCTTTGACAGCTTCGTACTCTCCTATGACATAACCGTTTTTGTGAACGCTGATTGTTTTCTCTGTAGGAGCCTCGGTACTCAGACAAGAATCCAGCTGTACAGTAATGGCACCATTATAGGACAGCCAAAAACGCTTCATTATCATGTAAGAAAGAAGTTAGTAGTTTCTCAAGCTCTTGGTGGCCATGTCCCCATGGCCAGTGAAAGAACTCTCGACTTCGGTTATTTTAGTGCTTACTGAATAATAACAAAAAACCATTCTGCCTAGTAAAAGTACAATGTATTTCTGTATTTCCTTTCTTTGTTTAGCCCGCTCCCAATGGTAATCTAAGTCTCTTTGATTCTTTTATTCCGTTTAATTGACCAGATCAGAATGCATTCTTTCATGACTGCTGATGAACTCTCAAATCCCTCGCCAACCTACTGTTCTGGATATAGCTATACTGACTCCCTTAGCATTCTTTTCATTTTTAAACTAATTTTGACTTCTTTTGACAAGTAATTGATTCACAGGGGTGCCTGACTATCCCTCAGACTAAGACAATTTGCTAAATGCATCCTTGGAGTGGGGAGTGAACTTCCAATGTACTCTATCTGATGACTGATACCAGTAGCAAAATTCAGACTCACTTCAGTGGAGCAAGCTCATGTCCTAAATGATTAAGTCTTTGAGACTTAAGTCATCCAGTGAGACATTCACAGAATCTTGTCAGCCTCACTACTGCAGTGCGTTACTCTTCATGCTTGACCAGCGAGCGGAACATGAACTCTGGATAAAAGAGTCCCAGGCGGGACGTTTTGTATGTAACGTTCATTATATTAATGGAAATACGTTTCTGAGCAATAAATTCCATTCTCTTCATCTTTGTCTAGCTTGCAAGCTAGTAAATGTTATTCTACATACAGTAAAGGTGATAGATAAAATGTTTTGTACAATAGTAGTTGATTTTTTAAGAAGTGTATAACCAAAGTAATCAATAGGAAGCAGGAATGGGAATGTACTTTTTTTGCCCAGGATGAGAAATAGGAGCGTGTATGAAGACTATTCTTGATGCAGTTGGATTGTGCGTGTGTAACTTGAGGGTGAAACTGCAGAGTGATGGGTTTCACTCACATTGTTAAACCAGAGATTTTCACTGGCACACAGCAGAATTAACCTGAATTGGTTTTACTGTTCCACTGAGTGAGATCCAAGCCAGGACCGTTCTCTTCCTCCTGCGTTTCTTCCTCCATCTGTGTACTTCACAATCAGTCTCGGATCAATAAGCAAACCTACATGTGTGTTGTCTTTGTGATAGGGAAGATCTTTTCTGATCCAAGGAAGACAAGAATATAGTAAGATTTCACAACTTTCAAAATATGACTACAAGTTGCTGCCTTAAATGTTTTTTGTATTGTTTCTGTGTTGCCATGAGCTAGATTTTGTCCTAAGTGTCTGTTTGTGCAACCTTGCTGTAGATTACACCCAGGGGAAAGCATGCCCTCTATCCTTTCTTTTCCTTTCTTGCTTGGCTTTGCAATTCAATCTTCTGTTGTAGATACCTATATAAAGAACCCTCTTATGTAAAACGCATCTGGCACGTTATTTTGAAGATGAACTCTACAACACGGCTGGAAGCAAATTTTGAAAAGGAGTCATGGCTTAGTAATTTAGGCCAGAGCTTCTTCCATCAAGCCCAAGAAATGTTTGCTTGGTCCATTGATTAAGTAATGGACAGCATATACTGTTCCCCAGATGGCTTGATTTTTTCCCTCAATTTAGTGGCCAGAGAGCGCTGCTTGCTCGTTAGTCAGCTGGACAGAGTTTCGGCAGAAATACGTCCCCCCAGTTGCCACCAATGATGAAGTACCCTTTAGCTATCTGAACCCTTGGTAAGAGCAATGTAGTACAGAAACAGGGGAAGGAGCTAAGCATGAATGTTTCCTTTCTAAAAATCTTAAGTCGCTTGGGTTGCACCATTGCTTAAAACCTTTCCATTTCCCCTCAAAATGCTCTTCAAAATCTTTTATTCTTTCTTTAACATGGTGATTTTGTGCTGCGGTGCTCTCAGAAAACACTGTAAGTGTACGCCAAAGGCAGAGCCAACAGCAACACATGTAAGTTGCCGAATAACTGAGAGAGGTGTGAATTATTAAGAGAACTAAATGATGTGCTGTGACGCAGCTCTTGCGGATAAGGAGTATTCCCTTTTTCTTTCCCCTGATACAGTACACCTTTCTTCATTGCATTTTTAAAGGTTCATAAAAGATAATTGCAAAGAACAGTCATAGTAACAACGTCTGATTGGAGGTGTTAGGTCAGCACAATTTATTGTGGTGGATGACAAGATTCTGTGCCACATTTCTGTGCACTGGCAAGCATATAAATCTGGACTAATTGTGGCAGTAGTTCTTTATAGTAGTGCCACGATGAATGAGAACACAACACAGCTTTTCACGACAGCTTAGAAACCAGACCTATAAAATGCAGCCTTTTTTGTGGCCCTTCACGTAAGTGAGGACACATTCAGGATCGTCAGATAGACCAGAATATATTCAACTTAAATATTTTTAAAGCTTACGCTTGTACTGGATCGATTTCTGGACTTTCTGATGTCTGGCATCTCCAGAAAACTGCTGGGAAACCAGCATTAGGTAGACGTGGACTTTGAATAGCAGACAGTGTTTTAATACTTCTGCCCTGTCATTAGTGTTCTTCTACAGTCCAGTTCCCATGTGTGTCTTCTCTAAAATGCTGTCTCAGTGCTAATAAAAGCAATAGATATTTGGCTGCTTAGTTACGATTTGGAAAAGTATACGTAGTTTTTGTGTTGTATTATCTATGCGTTCGAGATTTCACAAAAAGCTGCTTAGTGCAATGTCTGTACATACAGAAAGGTCCTTCTCACACTGGAATCAACAAGTTGCTTGGGGATTTTAAAGACCAGGTAATGATGACAACTACAGACATGACCATCAGAATAGAAAAAAGGTTGAAATCCAGTGTTTGTTTTAATCCTTGTGTTTCTCTCTGACTTTCTCTTTCTTACGCTGCAAGACAATGCCTGGAGGTGGGCACCCCGGTGGTAAATATGTGTGCATAATATATAATATACGTGCGCTACACTAGCATCATTTGGATCATGAGGATCCTAATGGTGCAAGTGCACAGACTATATTGTTAAAAGCTCTATAAACAATATAGGTTTTGAGTGGTGTGTGCCCTCCTTATAGCTAAGTAGTTGTATCTTGTAACCTTATAATTTCCTATCTCTGTGGAATTCATGCTATCCAGATATCTCTGTTACTTTCAGTGGACTGTGTTTTGATAAATAATCCAAGGGGAGATCTTCAGTTTGATTAAGCAGAGGGGTTTTTGTTGTCATTTTTGGATGTTGCTTTTTTTTTAAATGTTAACTTCTTTTGAGCCTGATGTTCATCCTCCAGGTAGGTAAAATCTCCATTATACCAAACGTGTGCCTACTTTGCCCACCCAAATCCTGGCGTGCGAGCACTAGCCAACACGTACTGGCGGTCACCTGCATGCGACGTAGACAGACATTTTCACAAACCAAGATGTGGCCTTTATCAGGCAGGCTGGCTAAAAACGGTGCCAAAAATAAGGAAAAGTAATAATGTTGCACAGACTAAGGAATTTAGTAAGAGGACGCTTAGTAGTGTTTTCCAAGACCGGTTTTAAGGAAATTCTAATCAAATCTTAACCTGCCTTCAGTAGTTACAAGCCTCATTGAAGTAACTAGGCCAGCATCCACAGTGACAAAATGTTTGTGTGCTGCAAACATACAGGTAATTTTGTAAAAATTGCCAATTTTAAGTAAGGCACTTTCTCTGATTTGTCTGTCAGTGGGAGCACAAAACCAGTGAAGTATACAGATCAAAGGGACAGAAAAATGAAGTGCATCGGGAGAAGTGATAAGGAACTATGCCAAACAAAGTAGCTTTCTTTTTTCACTTTACATTTCCCCTTCTTGCTGCTACGTTTTTTCTGCTACAACCTGTCGCCTTCTGCTTCCTCAGCTAATATTTTGGATTCATTTTGCATGTCAAAACAGTGCAAGCTACCACGATCACTGGCACCCATTTCCTGACCATCTTATACCCAACATGTATCTTATAACACCATTTGTGTCAGTGTTAATGCAGTAGTTTTACAGCTCACTGCTACCAAGGTGAGAAAGAGTTCAAGGAGAAAATAAATAAAATGGTTTCATTCATTTGTTGCAACACAATAGAAGAAGGTGGCGTAAGCTCCCTTACACAGAATTTCAATCAAATCCAGCCAGGTTGTTAGCTAATTATATTTTTTTGCCTGCCATTGTGGCTCAATTAGAAGGCATTTATGAATCTCCGTGAAATTAAAATGAGGACACAGTACTCAAATGTATTGTTCTGCTTCTGCACCCATTACCAAGGAAGTGACTCAATAATTATATTCAGTTCCAGAAAATGCTTTGAGAGGAAATGTTTTGTAACAAATTTTAGAAGTACTATTTCAGTTATTAAGCTATCTAATCTTTAAACATTAATCGAGAAACTTTATTTTGTGCTATTGTCTGTTTCTATTTCTTTTTAAAGGTTTCAATTTTCAATTTCGTTTGTAACAAACCTGGCAGCTAAGACAAAATACAGTTCACCTCAGTGAACTTGCATGCAATTATTCCAGGGCTGACTCACCTGCTAGCACCACATTGCATTGGATGCCATTACAGCTCTGGCTCCTGGACAATGCAAACACAGCACTGTCTTGAATATACGATAGAGTATAAAGTACGTGATGTGGGAAGTGTCAAGATTTTAGTGGCACCAACTGTATCATAAAAAAGCTGTGATTTAATTTCTGCGAACAGAACCAGGTTCAGCAATATACTCATGCAATTACTATCCATATGAAGCAGTAAATCACTTAATACTGCAATAACACTCATTTTAGAGTAAAACAAGACAGTTACAACAATAATTTAACACAGCAAAGAATGAAACATCCTGCAGCCACTTGAAAATGGCATGGCAATGTTCTTCAAAGACTGCACTTCGCAAGAACCAAAAAGTCACCCTTTTTTCAGTTCCCGGCTATAATGTTATACCCATCTTTTAGTTACTGCACGAACTAAAAAGCTTGGGTCTTTTTGGTTGCTGCTAGACTGCCTTCAGGACTTCTCTGATCCAGACCTTAGACCTCTTCAAGAGAGTTTAAGTTCAGGGTGCTCAGAGTGGTGCACGATGACCAGCAGCTATCCCAGTGAGTCAGCTCTGGGTAGCGTGTAGCTGCCTGCAGCACGTCAGGGCCTTCTAGGCAGATGGGACAATCTGCCGATCCTGCCACTCTTTTGAACTATTCAACAGAAGTTTCAGCTCCAGAGATAACCGCCAACTCAGGACGAAGGCGAGTGAACGGTAGCGACATCTCCAACAGCAGCGTGTCCCATGCCTTGTCCCGCTCAGGCACTCGTGCAAGACTGACTCAAAGCGAAAGGGCTGTCTGGTAAAGGAGCAGCACCACTCTTGTTAAGCACTCGGTGATGTCCTTGAAGGTTTTCCATCCAAACTGCACAGATTTCATGGGATTAGGCATGACTGCAGCCTAAGGCCTTCCTGCTGCAATGGCCAGAGGTATTTCTTCAAGCACATACTTCAGGTGGCATGGCTGATGCTCATTTTTTCCTTCAGAGACATGCTTCTTTCCCCTCCCGGAAAAAAAAAGTGACACTTCTTGCGATGTGTGTAAGCTGCGACTTCAACTAAACCCGGATCTCCCACGTAACACAGTTGAAATATTGTCCTCTTTTAGTACGGAGTGACAGGTTGTGATAAATAGACTGGTTTCTCTGACTAATGTGTACCTAGTGAAATATTAATGAGCCAGCACACAGAAGCATGAAGTAATCTTTTGTTTTTCATGAAGTGCATAGATTAAAGAGATGTTATTTTACTGTAATGCACAGAATTATGTCATTTCAGCTTAGAGTAATTGTTAATCAAATTGAAATGATCCTTGGTTTTGTTTTAAAGAGCATAGAAGAACAAGAAGTAGAGGAAAAACAGAAGTAGAAATGGAATATGAGACTATAGTGAAAGTGAGTGAAACATTCCCCTTTTTATCTAGTAATGCTAATGTTGTTTTCATTTTACATGTCAAAACTAAGTCAGGAGCGTCCACAATTTACTGCCTGGTGGTTCTTCTGAAATCTTTGAGCAATTATAGCCCTGATTATTATCTGCTAGCTGCATAACATACGCTGCCACTGCCCATTACATCCTTTTTATACCAGGAAAGCAATTTGTGGCTTCTTCAAATCATACCCCACCCCATTGTCTCCCCGCCTGTTTTATTTATTGCTGCTTTTGCCCCACCTCAGTGCAGCAGTCAGGGGCTGTGTGTAACAGCATGATTATACAAGGTTTCTTTCCACAGCCCTTCGGGTCATCAGAATATCCTCTGTTCTCTGCTCACAGTAGCTGCAGTACTCTCAGATCAGAAAACCAAGCACTATGAAATGTCTCTCTGAAGAGGTAAAGATTGATGCAGGGGGAGGATGTGGGGGTAGGAATGTGTAGAGGTATGAGATGGGGAAAGGCCTTGAAGGTAGGAATTCTGGGTACCTCTGAAGATTAAGCTTACCAAGCAGATAAATCAAGGGTTTGTCATCTGGGACCGCAGAGTATGGGATAAAGAAAGGATTAACCAGGGCATCAGAGCAGGAGGAAAAATCGGAGGACAAAGAGAAAGAGTTTGTGAACGTGAATCGGTAAAACAGGATTAGTGAAGCCTAAAAGGGAAAATTTAGAGGTAAGAGAGTCGAGTTTTTCAGGGAGGAGGAAGGGAACAGAAGACGACTGGGGAAAAGCAGGCAAAGCCTGGAAGAAAGATGAAAGTAGATTAAAGAGTTTTTGTCATTGCTTTATGGAAGGGCTGATGACGAGAACATGCTGACAGAATGAAGTATTATTTCAGGGGTATCTCTGCTGTCGGGAGACATGATTCTGTATAAGCAAACTTCCTGAAACCGCCTGCAAATACAGTCATGCCAGGAGGTCTTGAGCTTTCACTGTCAAGGGGGTAGCAATAAGCCACACACCTTTGTCGCTGAATCAGTGAGTCCTGCTTGCTTTGTGTTTTTATTTAGTATTTCACCTTCTACTGCTTTCTTCTGGAATGCTTTGGTACGCTTTGCTTGTCTTTGAGCAGACAACTGCCATGGCTTCTCAGTGAGGCCTGTATTTGGTAACAAAACCTGCCTTTCTGCTGCAGCTACCTGGATGCAAAGGATTTGGGTTAATTGCAAGGCAGGCAGCGTTTGCTTTTCAGTGTCCTCAGGCTCAACTCACACACGTGTGCAGGAGGAAAAGGAGCCTTCTCAGGAGAGCTGCAGCTCCTCCTTGCTACGGGACATCCTTCTGCGGCTTTTCACCATCCTGCACAAGGTCTTACGGGTTGCTCTGTAATTCATAGCCCTTCTTAATGACAACCAAGGCTCAGTTTTGGGGACTACCCCTCCTCCAGTCTGTGTGGTGGTGGTACCAGTGATAGCAGTGACGCACCTTCAGCAGCGGTGAAGGTGCGTGTTTGCTGTGAGCGCTGTTCTGCTCCCTGGCCGGCATCCGCATGGTGGCTCCTTGTGCTTCCCCGTGGGTTGTTTTATCAGCCTGCCTAGGGTGGGTTTGTTGATTGTTTTTTAAATACTTACCACGTATACTTCTGTGGACCTGTACTGCTAGGAAAGAAGGAACCGACTCTGTATGTTTCATCTGTGCCTTGCACAATACAGACGGACTTCTACACTTTACTGAAAGGCAAATGCAAAGTAAGTTTGAGTGATTATAAAGCGTGACTATAACTTGATTTGCCAGGCTTTTTTTGCTGTGAATCACCTGTCTCTGCACACATGGACACCAACATACTCTTCGTCTATCTATACATATCATCACATGCTTATGGTTTATTTTAATGTTTTATTGTTGCAAAATAAGGGGTCATTTTCTCAAACACTTGTTAAAAATAACACAATTCTGAATATTGTTTAGTTCCCTCATTGTGGTACGGTTAGGGATTAAAACTGCTAGGTGGGGCATGATTTCATGAATGTTTTCCTCTTGGACACAGGCAAGGCAACTAAAAGTATATGTTTCCTGAGGAAAATGGTTGTGACAAAAGAAAGTAGAGGCCATAATGAATATGTTGGCACATTGACAGTATTCAAAAGAACGACTTACTGAAGGTGGCAACATTAAATTGGCGATTGCTCACTAGGGAACTGGAGTTTCTATGTTGGTTGTGCTTAAGTGTCACAGGAATATTGATTTCTCCTCCTGAGGGATGTTCCATCTTCCTTTCCTGAAAAGCAGGAGGATAGGAATAGAGCTGAGCTGCCTTGAAACAGCTCAGTGAACATTTGAAAAAACAGAAGTACTTGTTTTAACTCTGTTCTCATCGTGCATCGCTTACATTTTAAACAATATGAAATCAATCTGACATCACCTGCATGGTTCAAACAAGGATATCTTGGGAGGATGGTGGGGTGGGGAACTGGGCAATCCAATCACTCCTGCACACTTATGGGTAAATCAGACCTCAGAGGAGAACCTCCTGTGACGTCATGTAACCACTTACGACGCCAATGGAGTTATTCTTTGCTTTGTCCTACTCTCAGGACTTCGGTCTCATAGGTGGTGTAAAGGGAGTGGTATTAGGAGAAGCTATGCATGGTGGAATTACCATCAGTGTACCCTACGTGTGCGGGAAAATTGGGAAACAAAATGGATTAGCACCGAGTACGCAGGGAGCTCCAAACGGGGGTGAAGGAATCCATCTCCCCATGGTTTCTCTCACTCCAAAGCAAATACGAGAACGGTGGGAGGAAGCTTTTTTTTTTCTTCCAGCCCTTTCTGCCCTAAGCCCTCACTGCTGCAGCCACAGGGCAAAGCATTTTGAATGCTTTGAAGTACTTGGGTAAGAGGAGGGCAGGCTGCGCAGAAGGGAAGAGCTTTTGCTGCAGGCCATAAAGGAGTATCTCAGCTCTTGGTCCCACGTGAGAAACCACTGGCTTTGGGCTGAACAAAACTAATGACCTTAGAGAATATTTCTGTGCAGGAGAGGCATATAATCCTTCTAAGCCATGATAATAGCTGTGCGGGAATCTAGAGAAATGACCTAGATTTACAACTTCATTGAGGAACCGTCTGAATCCACTAGTGACTGAATGTGAGTCATCTACAGGAGAAACTTCCGTTTAGGTAACAGTTACATTTGTTGAAAGCAGAAACCTGAGATAAAATTTTTGAGACAGAATAAGAGAATGTAGACTTACAAGTCTGATCTGAACATGCAGCTCTTCTTATTCTGTGCAAAATGGCTTTTCCACTAGGACAATTTGGCCTGGTAGGGATGGCTCATGAGAGCTGTAAACCGTAGGACCTAAAAGCTACTGCTACACTTTCTTCGTCCTCTAAGCTGTGTTTCAAATGAACACTTAAGTGCATGATACAGTTTTTCAGAGGGAATTCAGCCACGTGTAGGTGTCGTTTAGAATCAAGCTGGCATTTTTTCTAAACCTGGATTTTTGTGAGTCTTTTCATAGCTATTACACACAACCAGAACTCTGCACAGTGCAATGTCAGCCTCCACGTTTAATTACTGTATGACCTGTGGGAATGATATTGCATGTGGCAGCTCACATTCTGACAGCTTCATTTTGACAAAGTAGGTGTTAATGCCTGAATAAAACGCGTGGCGTGGAGCTCATGGGGCAAATTATTTCACAACCTACTGATAGTGAAGGTTAGTATTTCTTGAAACTGTTAGTACATACCATAGCTTATCTGTGGTCCTGCTTGAGATTATTTATATTAGTACATTTAGAAGTGCCAGTTTGGATCAGTGTTATTCTGCAGGGTGTTATATAGGTCAGTGAGATCTCAGTGTAGTGTTTCCGCTCTTAAACTGCTCCTTTCTGCTGAAAATTCTGCAGGTTCAGTTTTCAAAGAAGAGATTGGGTTTCAGGAATCAGTATTCCTGATAGGATCGATGGGCCTTGGCAGCAATTAAATCTTTACCTGTTATTTTAGTAATATACTTTATACCACATAGCTTGGATGCTGTGAAGTTGAGGTATGATAGATATATGAGCCTGTAACGCTAAGTAGCATGGAAATTGTAGAAGCTCCTGGGAGCGATAACTCACTGTCAGTCTTCTTCTTGGGGAATCATTGTAATTCTGAGCAGGGGCTCACGCTCTCCATGGCATAATGGAATAAATTCTGCAGTAACTTCTCCCCAATTCCAAAGTAGTGTTAACTTCTCCTTTTAGCCTGGAGTACCCTTCATTCCCATTTGTATTCAGACAGACACTACTCCAGCTCCCACTTGAAAATACTAATTGGTTGAAAATTAATTCAATTTTTTAAATTATTACTTAGCTTTTTTACTTTTTAAGTGATGGGGGTTTTTTAAGACCGGGGTTAATTTTTTGCAATATCAGCTGCCCTTTAATGGTTGCGACTCCCTATTAAGCAGATTTAGTTCAGTGATATAAACCATGTTTGAGGATCTTACATAGGCCAAGATCCTCTCCATTGGCTGCTGCAGGAATTGATATAGTGTGAAAAAGCAAGAAGCCCGCTCGCAGGTCCAGATCTTTTATGTGAATTAGGTGTCTGCTTTCCCATCCAGGCACCAGTAAAGCAGAGAGAACATACTGTATATATCAATGTTGCCTGCTAAGAAGTTGAAGTATTTTGTGCCCTCCTGTATTCCTTTTTGAAAAGTTTTCTGAGCATGTCGGTAAGCTTCACCAGCCAATCTTCCTAGTGTGTTACAAGTGCCCACCACGACAATGTCCATTTTCACGTCCAATTCCGTCATTACCCAGAGACTTTCAGCAGCTCTCTCTCTCTTACAATTTGCTGGAGATCAGGAAAAAAAATAAAGATCTTTGATAAATATCTCACCAAAGACCCTCTTTGTACCTGTCCTCCCTGAACAAACTGTGTCTTTTGTATGAATATTTCAGTAATGTGAATTTTCATACAAAATCTGTGTTTATGCCAGTGAGGTCATTATTTTGAGTTACTTAAAAATAATCAGACGCCTTCTCTTTTTCCTCTGTTTTGTGGGTATGCATATAATAGAGAAGGTTTCTTAGTATCTTTTATAAGAGTCACATACCCAGTGCAGGATACTGACGGTAGGAAATCTCACAGAGGTTAGGCTGAATGTTAAAGGGGATGTCTTTTTTTGCGCACAGAAGTGTAAACCGCTATTGTCTGAGGCTAAAAAGAGCTGTATTACACACAGAAAGGTGACTGCCCAATGCTCCGCTGTCTCTGATTTGGAAGTACAATTAAGCGTAGGATATGGAGACGGTAAGGTGGAACAGCTCTGTAACTGCTGGTGCAGAAGACTGACAGGTAGCGAGCTGCTGTGGTTTGTCTGACTTTAAAGAAGCATCGCTCTCAGGTATGATTACCTCCTTCAGGCATGCTTTTCAACACAGAACATTTCAGCGGCTTTTTTGCTAACTTCTGTGGCAGAAAGACACCGTTCCCAAGACCTGTTTGAATCGGCTGAGTGTTATCTTTGACTCCTCACTCATGCTGCAGGCATAGAGGATTTGGGAGAAAAGACCCATCAATTAATGGCTGCGCTCTTTAAAATAATCCCGCTTGCCACCATTGCTGCCACTGAGGACAGCGGCTGCAGTCAGCAGCTGCGACTGATGTGACAGTCCGTGCTGTGCGCCTCTGACAGATGCCAGCATGAACCAGCTATAATGGTACAAATGCCACATTGTAGTTTCAGTGTATTGGTGAAGCAAAATATGACCAGACAAGAGGGTTGAAGCCTTCTTTGAGAGCCTAGAGCCGTAACAGCAGGAGAGAGAGAAACTAAAAATGATGTCTTCTCCTGATGTATAGACCAGATGTTCCTCTGCAACCAGCCTCCCTCTAACTCCTAAAAGCGTAACTAAACTATTTGAATTTCCCATCCACATTTACCTTGCATTTGTAAATGATGCCATTGCAGAACCTTCTTCATCAGCTGTCCTTCGGGTTATATATGTTGCTGTCCTTCCTTTGCATTAATCACCGGAGTTCTTTTCTTTTTTTGTCTGAATGCAGCCATACCGTACGATCAGAAAATGAATGCACTGAAAATTCAACACTGCAAATTAAACACGCGGATAACGGCTTATGGCTTCAGTAGTCTGTGTTAACATGTGACAAGACAGAATAGTAAACTGAGAAAGAGTTCTCCTGTGAATTCAGTGCCCCCATTATCTCTCCTTCTTTATCCGAAGGGCTGAGGAAACCTTTTTTGTTAGCCAAGGCAGCTTGGTGCTTCGGCTTAATTTTCATTGCATAATTTTAAATACAGATCATGTCTACAGTGCTGCAATTAATGGATAGCCTAAAGACTTATTATTTCAAACTAATTGATATGTAAGAAAGTTTAAATAACATAAGCGATAAGAAATTTTTAGGAATAACTTCCGTAACTAACAGAGAAGAATCCTTTTACTGTTATATAGAGTAGCAGATGGCTTAATTATTCACTCACCATCCCTAAATCTAATGCCTGTCTGTATTTCTGTAGTTCTAAATACATTTCCATGAGATGGGGAAAAGATGACATTTTACAGTCGTCGTTCTAAAAGGGTTTTTTGCAAGTTAGTCATCTCATTCATTTCTGATACTTGTCTACCATCATTTCGAATGCCCCTAAAGTTCCAGATAAATTCATGTTATTCTCAACAAAAATGTGTACTCTACACATATTTTGAATAGAGCTTTAAACAAAGCAGCCAATGGTTTTTAAAGTATTCTTTTGCTTCCTCAAATAACTTGATCACTTATGAAATGCCTTTATTTTTCTAGTGTTCATTAAACTTATCTTCAACTAGATTGTGATCAGGATTGGCATCAGATAATACAGTTGTAAGACCCCTCAAGAACTTTTTAATGCTTTTGGAAGATATCAAGTACCGAAGTAATAGCAAAACACTGACAGAGCATTAAAAAGATAAGTTCTTATAATGGAAACAGGTTTTGTTCTACTGCCAGGGTTTTTGGTTTTTTTCCCTTAAATAAGGTTTTGCATCGTACAAAACTTTTCCAAGACAGAGGCTACCAATAGTGATACACATAAATGACATCAGATTAAAAACAAATCGGAGCTCTAAGGAGATCACGTTATACATTTTGATGGCATGCCTCTCAGCGGAAAAAAAAACAAAGGACTTAGTGAAGTTCCATGAGATTCCTCTCAGTTCAGGCTTGACCCGCTGGTGAACTAAACTTCAATGAACTGTATTAACTTGAGAAGGAGAGAAGCCAGGGACCAAATCCAGGACACCCTGATGTCACTAGAGAAGCTCACTGTTTCTGTAGTAGGCTTGAGATCTGCATGAGGCCTCAGTGTGACCTTCGCGTGCCGTGGCCCTCTGAGATCGGTGAGGAAGGGAGGTACCAAAAGAACTGATTCTCTAAGTAGTTTTAAGTTGTAGTATTCCTTATTTTAATGTCTCTGCTGGCTTCTAGGGAATTTTCATATCCTTTTTCCTAGCAACAGGAAGGACAGACCACAAAACTCAACTGTGCTATTGGCAATATCATTAAGAGATCTATTGAATAGGACTTTAAGATGTCCAACTTTACAGCCAGATGAAAAGTATACCGTAGCGCAGACTGAAACACGCAACCACTATGGCACGCACATTTTCTGTCACTACAGCTCACTGAACGTATTACACCACACTTGAGAAGAGCTGACCTCAGGAGCTGTGCTGGCTGTTTGGGCTGCAGCACGATCAGGGTGGCAGCCCTTCACCCACAACAAGCATTAAGAGCGCAAAACACCTTCAGCAGTTTCCCTTCTTCGTGGAGCTCAAATGCTCAACAGAAACCCAGATCAGGTTGCATGCAAAGAGAGAGAAGGGTGAGCAGGTCAGGATGTGAGAATGGCATCTGACTTTCTCTGTGGGAATTTGTTATCCCTACCTCTCTGTTGAAGCAGGCTTGGATTTTAAGCAGCAATGTGGTCCTGTTTCCTAGACTCTTTCATACTTTGCAGTTTCCTTAAACAGTTGACAAGACAGTTGAAAATCCTGAACCTCTGAAACATGGCTTTTGCACTTCTTTGTGAGTCAGGGTACCTTCAGGTCGCTGTTTGGGAAGGAGTATGCACTTCATGCCATTTTGTGCCAGTGGTTCCTCCATTCGACCTGTTTAGGTTGTGCCTGTACTTATATGGTTGTCAGTACTGTAGATCCCAAACCCATGAAAGTCTTCTTGTAGTCTTAAGTGAACTTTGGATATGCCCTTTAACAGGCATGAGTTCAAGCTGCTCTGCACAGCAGTGGGACAGGCTTTGTCTTGTTTATCTAGCTTTGTGAATTACCTTATATGTCAGTTTTTGCATTGCGAGATGCTTGCTGAACATCATTGAAATAAAGTTTTCTGCATGGTTCATTTAAACTTCATGGGTAATTAGAGAGTTGCCCAAGTTTGCAGTAGTCAGCATTACTATGACCTTGAAAAAAAAGTTAAATAAAAAGCAACTGAACTGAAATATTAATCCCTTGAACTTAATCATGAGGATGGCTCCATTAACCTCTCATTGCAAAGTACTACTTAATGCAGTAATAGCAGCAGAGACAAGAAGAGGAGGTTTTTTTCTTTTTAAGTTCGTTGTAGGAACCAAAAACCTTCAGGCTATTTTTAATTAGGTTGAACCTCTGGGCAGTGCCGCTCTTAAATTAAGCTATAAAGTTAAGAGTTACAGTTACAATTCCACAGTAATTTTGCTACTCTAGTCAAAAAAAAAAAAAACGAACCAAAAAACAAACCAAAACCCAGCACGAACCAATGACAAGTGGTGGATATATGGATGAAATAATGGTGGAATTAGAGAGATGTGAAGATAATAGTAATGCGTAAACACAGAGCAGCCATAAACTGATGTATCAGATACCGTATCTTTAGTAGCAATGATACTTGTCCATTTGATGTTCATTATCTAATAATGAACATATACAGCAATATAGAAATTTGAATCGAGTCCCAACTTTTTGTCATTGTTAAACTCAGCCTCAAAACTTTCCCGACACTTTGAAATACAAAGGCCAAAATACTGAAGCGTTGTTTCTGGAAGATGGAACATGAGGGACAGTAGCTCTGTCTCCGCTGTTAAACTCCTACCAGGTTCTGAATAGATTTTTTTTTCATTAGCTTGCTATGTTAGAAAAGAATGGGTCAGTCACTAAATTGGCTCATCGTTTGGGGAGAGTCAATGCACGTCTCTGCTAATAGTAAAGAGGAAGCCAGGTTCATGTTGTTAATGAGTTAGGAAATATTTTGGAATAGCCTTCGTTGTTACAAGGGGTTACAGAACTGCAACTACTTGAAAANAGTCACCAAATTGGCTCATCGTTTGGGGAGAGTCAATGCACGTCTCTGCTAATAGTAAAGAGGAAGCCAGGTTCATGTTGTTAATGAGTTAGGAAATATTTTGGAATAGCCTTCGTTGTTACAAGGGGTTACAGAACTGCAACTACTTGAAAAGATTTTCGAAGAAACTTCTAAGGTTTTGATCTTTATTCAGAGCGCGCTTGCTTTCTGGTCTAAAAACATTCATTTTTAACAGGGTATTAACAGAAGGACTGATTGCTTAGCAATTTTCCGAGCAGCCTTTTCAATGAGCTCCATCCTGCAGAGGCTTTCCGATGGGAAGAGGTAGTCAGTGCAAGGTAAACTTTAAAGTGCAGCGCAAGGCTTCATTGCTGTGATTATTTTTTGAACTAGTGATGGCTTAGTTCTAAAACCTCCATGCAGTTCCCTGACAACTATCAGTGACATGGAAATTATAGTGAGCATGTACCTCAAGAAACATGCCGTCTCAGGATACACAGACCTCAGTGTATGTTAGGAGCTCTTAGTACTCGAAACAGGCTTGAGAGTCTGGGCTGAGCAGGAAGGGCAGAGCAGGATATCGCAGTGAAAGGAGGTGCCAGACTTAATCATAGGGTGACTCTTTTCCTTTCCCATTGAGTAGCACAGCGATGCCGCTAGAGAGAGACAGAGAAATAGATTATTTATTTCCTTTTCACTGTCGTATTTGAGAACAAATCTCTGTGCTCGGAGGGAATTTTCTGTGATACTGATGGGACCTGCCAAGAGTCAGACACAGGCGACACTATAATCATCTATTAGCAAGGTGGATGTGAGAGACTGAAAAATACTTTCTTAAACCATATTCAGAGTTCAGTTTAGGCAAGGATCGAAAAGCTGTGATGCGCATTTCACCACGTCTTTTTCAGATCTGCACTTCGTCAACTCCTGAGCCCTCACATAGGAGGCCTTAAGCACCTGAAGCTTTCCTTTCTTGTCTCTCTTCCCCTTGAAAAATAGCCAGAATCTCTCGCTCTGTGGGACAGCACCACTTTTAGACAAAACGCATTATACATAAAGTGGCCCCATGGATTCCAGGGCCCCCTGGAGACATCCTGCTCGGCTGCCGTGGTGCTGCGCAGCTCTGAGAGTCCCGCGTTCTTCGGTTCACCCGGGATTTGAAATATTTCTGGAATATATTGTTGCTGTTATAACCTCAAGATGTCATTTAAAAGGAGTTTCCAAGGGACTGTTATGACCTCTTGAGCTGAGAATTACAATACTGCTACTCTTCCAAGGCCTGTGCTGTTGGACAGTCAGCTGCCTGTTTACAAGGCGCCCTGGAGGCATTGCGGAAGTGGGAAAAAAATCACTCGTTAGAAGGTAATGGATGCACTGATTTTTTTGTTGTTGTTTGGTTTGAAGACAGCATCCAAAATATGGCCAGCACTCATAAAAGGACCAATTAAGAAGCTCCATTTGAGCTATGTCACTAGAGTCACTTACCCTGGATCCACCCCCGTAAACTAAGGGCAGTATCTGATGATAGATGAGAATTCAGTGGAGGTCCTCTGCGTTTACTGCATTGCAACTGAGCAGGTTCTCTTTTGCTTACAGTGAAGCTAACTTACACCAGTGATAATGAAAAAGAGCAGAATCTGGCCTTAAAATGTTATATGTGCTCGTAGAGAGGGGACTTTTATCCCATTCATACTAGCTTAAATTATCTTTATTCATATGCATCATGAGATGCATAGGTCATGTATTTATAGAGTCATCAGACAAACACTTGACAGCTTAAGAAAGCATTTTATCCACAAAAGGAAACAATTACACAAAATAGTCGTCAGAAAGGAGAGCGATTCCAAGTATACAGCTTACAAGATGCAGAGCAGGGCTTTGTATGAGAATAAACTGCTGTGCTGATGCAGAGATGAGAAACAAAAGTCATTGTGAAGAAAATCCTCCCAGAGGCTTCTGTACTTCTCTTTAAAGAAAATGCAAGAGACCTGAAATTACTACTACCAGTAGGAAAACATCACCGGTTTAGGCTTTTGCTGTAAGGAGCTTCTCTAACTCAAAACTCTTCAGCAAAGGTACAGTACAGGCATATGTGTACATATAATACATGTATAACCTGAGCAACACTGATGGGCATCTCAGCACTCAAACATTTATTTTTAAATTAGCTCTTGGAATAGATGTTGGTTTGCTATACAGAAAGAAGATACGAGTGTCTTTACAAGAGCGTTAAAATCTAGGAGCCCAGGTCCCAGGTTTCTTCACGGTCCCATTGGTTTAATTGAGGTTGCAGGTAATAAAGGTGGAGACACAGATTGATGAAGGCCCTAAGGTTACAGTCTAATGCCTTGAGACAGCAGATATTAAAGGACTCGGTTATACGGGGACTTGTCGTACGTTAGGGAGGCATAGCAAATCACTTTCGCTTTAACATTAAGAGACACAAAGCTGAAACACGGAAGATAACAGTCAGGAGAAGTCAAAGGGGGAGTAAGGCAAGACAACACACAGTTTCTAGCCGCCTTGGCTTGTGACATGCTTCAGGTGTTACAGTGATCTTTTTCAAGCCCATCTTGGGGCAATTTCTGGAGGAATGTGGACTGTGCAACCTATTGACGTGGCAAGGCAGGGGTGGCAGTAGTGGATCAGCCAAAAATACAGCTACACCTGAGCAAGCACCCTTGGTCTCAGGAATAGCATGGAGACCCTGCGGCGTGGGAAGTTCGGCTTGGTGTGTGAGACCTCGTGTAAAGGACTAGGGGAGCTTCATCTGGGAGAAAAACAGCGTGAGGTGGGGCTGGCAGAGAGAAAGTCCTGGAATTGGTGTCACTTGTGTCTGTCATGGTCTGAAAAGTAACCATTATTTGAAAGCACAGTGATGGGCACGCACCGAGACTGAGACGTCCTTGTCTGAGGACGGGAATCGTTAATGGGAGCTTTCCAGTCAGACATTTCCCGCGCCAGCTATTGTTCACCTAGTGCAGGGCTGTTCTTTGCGCCGTCTCCGATACTGAGTGCCCTTAGGTTTTCTTTAATGATTCCATGCTCCGGCATCTTTTGAGACAAAACCTCAGCTACCTGAGCAGTTTCATTTCATGCTTAGCTATATTGTCCTTGAGCAGCTATATTAAGCCCAAATGTTAACACGGTGGCATGTTCCTTTTTGCACTTGCTTGCAGTCACTGGGAGAAAAAGAAAGAGAGAACATTTAGGTGCTCTCTGCGCATGTAGAGTTGTTAACTTCTTTCCCAGGCCCGGATAAACAGCTTCCCAAGAAACTGCATTTCCCAGCTGCTTTCTTTGAGCCGTTCTTCCGCATGGCAGAGGTGAGTATATCGCTTTTGGAAAGGTCCTGCAGAGGAGCCCCGGCTTCTCCTCAAACCCATCCTCCTCACCTCAAGTCAGTGTCTTCTGAAGCCCCCCATCGCACGCTGAGTGCTGCAGAGGGACCGCAGCCATGAGGCGTGAGGGCAACTAAGCAGTGGTTACTCCTTTGCCTTCCCATCAGAAATCTGCTTAGTGGAGGGACTGTTTCCAATTAAACAAAAATTGCTGCCTATAAATCACTTGATCCCTGAGCTCTCCCTCATTTCACTCTCCCTGTTATTAGGCCTCCATCTGCTTTTAACAATTCTTGCTACTCATATGCCTTTTAATGCTATATCCCTCCAGAATGGCTTTCTACTTAAGTAAGCTCTGAAAATGAAAAACAGCGGAACAGCAGCTTGCTTGCTCTCTGTACCTTTAATATGGGAGTCCTCTATGTGCTATTTTGGAAGCTAAATTGAGGTCGCTGACATTATGCATATTTGTTGTCTGATGCAGTCTTAAAAGCCCCAAATCCTCTATTCAAAATTATCTTTAGGTGCATAGGTCAAACATTTGCAGGAAGAAAAAAAAGTATTTGGAGCTTTAACAGATTTAGAGGGACAGAGGAGGAGTGAGAAAGGGGCCACAGTCTCAGACCAAGCAGTATTTCTGTTGCCATATGCTTTTACTGACCATTGAAAAGATCAGTGTCGCTGGTGTTAACTAAATAAACAGTTCAAAATAAACAGTGGCACGTGAAAAGGAAAACGGGAGCTTTGCTAAACAGAAATATCCTGTAGAGGTTGCAGTCCCCTTTTGTTACGAATCGCGTGGTGACCAGTTACTGCCTCTTGTCAGCGTACACCCCGCTGAAATTGCACAGAAGAAATGAATGCAATTGAGTTTCTCATTGGTAAAAAAGAAAAAGAACAGGTACTGCTTATGTGGGATTAAATATTATACTGCGTGTGGGTAGTGCCACGGTAATTACGGATGCAAATTAGCATCGCACTTCAACTGGTGAATAAATACATTAACCAAATACCAAAACCAGTCATTACTTTGATATTTTGCTGCCCTCTGCCTCCAGGGGAAATAACTCAACTTACAGATTTTTCGTATTTGGATTCAGAACTCAAAAATTGTTAAAATCTTTTTAAAAACCTGAGACTAAAGAGTTTGCTGTTAGAAGTGTCAGACATTGTTGGAGATACCAAACTGTTTAGTCCTCAGAGTGCATTTTTACCTGGATTGTTGAGCCAAGGCATTCGGGTTATTTTTCATTCATAATTAACTGCATCATTCAGGGAAAGAAAGAGTGTGATCAGAGAAACAAAGTATTTATGAATAATGCAAAACAAGATAGATTTAAAAGGGAGGATAAAAGAAACATGAAATTCAAACTGGCCTTATAGAAAAATTGCAAGTGGAGTGGAAAATCTGTGACTTTAAAAAAGTTTGTTTTCAGTCATATCATATTTTTGCAGTGGAAGAACTTAATCAAAACAAATATGGGTGTCATGAATGTTTTTAATTCAACAAAATTGCATTTTGGTGGTGTTTTGGGTTTTTTTCATCAAAATGTGCAACCGGTTGTATTTCATACATAACTTTATCAAAACATTTTTGCTTGAAGATTAATTCTTTAGATGCTTTTTAGATAGTGACCCTTCCATTATTTTTGAGTTGAAACTGCATTTTAAAAAAACATGTGAGCTGGAATGCATCCCAGTCCATGTGGAAGTAAGCTGGTTTTGCATCAGATAACTAACCGCCCCTGGCATGGGATCTTACATCAGGAGAGTGATGCTGCGAGGTCACACCACTGTGCAGACCAAGCATGCTGTATGTCAAGCTGTATGGGGAAAGAAGAGAGGGGAAAATTGTTTGGAAAACAGTTTCGTTACTAGCTTCCGAAACGCCACTTTTAAGGTACAACAGGAAGGAGCACCAGTGTTTGCATTAGCAGCTTCAAAGGTGTTGCAAAGGGAGACAGGCTGGACATGGTTTTCCCACAATTTCCCTTTCCCATGGGCTGCCAAAGTGAGTGGGAGGAGGTCGGATGGAAGCGGTGCTGCGTATCAGCCAGCTGTGCATCCGCCTCGTGTCTTCAGGCCATGGAGTAGGTGCTGTAGACTTTCACAAGACACTGGCAACAGCACCAGCCCACAGAAGCAGTCCCAAATTTCCTATGTGTGTGATAGGATCGCATTTTAGTTCATTTTCATGGACTTTTCATGCCTATGGTAAGGTCTTTTCTCCTGACACCTGAGATCCTAGACGCGGTTGCCGTTAATGTTTGTGCAGATACCTACTTCCCATGCCTTGAGCTACTGCAGAACTTTTCTTAACTTTGCTGTACAGCTGAAACTTCTGGTAGCTCATCATTAGATTCTTACACGTCATTAGCCCAGCTTGTTTGCTTTTCCACAGTTATCTTGAAACAATCCTGAAATGAAAAAAATAAAATTCTGCAGGAGGAAAGAGAGATGAGATGTACTTCAGGTAGCGAGAAGGGAGAGGAGCTCATTATTCGAAGCTTAAACTCAGGGACAAGATAATAGGAAACACTGTAAATGAGGAATAATTAAGGGATTCAACATGTTTTATTTTCTAATTTTCTTTTAACCTAAACACTCTGTGTGAACTTCAGCCTTCCTGGTAACTTGTGTTAGCAGCATGTTGCATTTTTCATGTGATCGTTTTATTTTTGTTCTTGGTAGAAACAGAAGTTCATTAGATCACATTGCAAGTATGCAAAAGTGTACAGGGGCTTGATCAGGATAGTCTGAAACCACAAATTCTGCTTCTGTAATTCCTAATTGATCACAGTTACTGCTTTTAATGCTATGGTCATTATTTTAATGCTGTGTTATGCTATGTTATTTTGGTAGGTTTAATAATAACAGCTAGGTATAAATGCTATAAATAGTCTTAATAATACCATCCGTTTCCTTTCCTGAGTGCATTTTCCTTGCTTTAAGCTGAATGACCGTATTCATTTTCACCTCCCGCATTCCAAGGAAGGGCTTCCGAGGCCTTTTGCTGAACGATGGCCCTTTTTGGAAAGCGGTTGTAGGATGCCAAAGAGACCTTTGCATCGAGAGGGAATGCAAGCCGATCAGCTGGGCAGCTGGCTCGCCACCAGGAGCTCCACTCACTAAGGCACGGGCTTAGTCATGTGAAGGCCCGCTCATTTTCTGTCCCTATGGCTAGGGGCTGTGTTGGTTGTAGTTGAGATTCGAAGGATGCGGTGGTGTTCAGCCGGTGCACGAGGGTGCACGAGCCCAAGCCCCTCCATCACCCACACTGCCTAGCGGGTGGCTGAAGTCAAAGGGGCCCCTCAGGCATGGCTTCCCCGTGGAAACCCTCATGGGGTGTAGCTAACAGGGGCAGGACAGTCGCAGTCAAAGCCTCACCGTATCTACTGTCATTTTGAGCAGGACTACTTGGTGACCCAGTGGTCCACAGCCTGTTCCAAGTCTCTGCTGGTGTATGTCTAGTTTGATAAGCGACACATAAACAGAGCGGAGGAGATCCCTGTCAAACCAGAGGCAGCTCAGGATGGCACCTCCCGAGCCCTGATCCCTGCCTAAGCTTAATTTGTCTCCTTCTTCTGTAATTTGGGGATAACAATACTGATATTTGCCCATTTGTAAAGCTGATGTGAGTATCAGCTGATGTTTTTTAACTAGCACTGTTGGGTAAAAATTAAAGGGTAACTAGACAGAAATATACATTCAAGAGTTAGAGCTTCTGGCTGCAGCCATCAAGAGCGACAAACGCATTCATCTCCTGTCCCCAAGGACCCTTACTGCAAACACTGATGCCTCCGAATTTTAGAGTACTAACTAATTGCCTGTAAGTAAAGTACATGGGAGTGTGATTTACCTGAACAAGAAATAATGTTTCCAACCCCTTGTGGGATACTAAAGCCACACGGAGGTGACATTAATAAGTCATTTTTGTTGGGATTTAAAGAGAGGACAGAGGATCTATAAGAGGGCAGATAGAGAAGAAGGAAGAAGGTTGTTATGTGTTAATGGGAACAGTGGTCCAGATAATGACCTGCCCGTCTAATCATCGGTCTCATTTTCCCCCCCTTGTCTGGCTCCAAAATCCTAAAAGCAAGTGTAGGTCACCTTGTTTAGTAGCTAGAGAGCAGTGAAATCGGGGTAGGTGGACTTGTGATGGAAGTGTGTGCTCACTGAGGGGACAGCAAATTGAATGCTAAGGCCACGCTGGGCTGGAGTCTGCTGGGGTGTCTGCTGGTTGGGCAGGGAGGTCTTTACTTACACACACAGTGACACGGCACTTTGTCGTGCCGTCAGCACGCCAAATAAAAGACGACCCTGACTACTGCTACTAATGGGAAGGCAGCTTTCCATTAGCGAATGAACTGTAATGTCCCTGTAAAGCCACAGAACATGGCTGTCATTGTCTAATAGAAGGATACTGAGGCTTTTAAAAGAAAAACAGCTGGGGTTTTTGAGGCAGCTGGTTTTAAGCAGGCAACTTGTTTCTTTAACCTTGACCCACAGCTGTTTGCCAGGGTTGTGTTCGGGGCTGGTGGTTTAAGGAGAAACATAGCCAATGCACTGTAAGGTTGTGGTGGGTTTGCAAGCCCCAGGCCCGCTGAGGAAGACTTCAGCGAGGGATCAGGTCTGGCAGTGGGACGGCTGCGTTGCGCCCAGGATCGCCTGTTGCGCTCTTCATTGCAGCTGGAGTCCTGTGTGATAGCTTGGTTGTCAGGGAATGGGCTCTGAGGTGCTCGTCTGAAGCCGAGCAAGGGGATGGGTCGACAGTGCCTTTGAAATCACAAAGAAAACTAATTTTTACACACTGTTGCAGTTTTAATCAACCCTCCTTGTCTACTGTCTGCTCCTCCTCAACTAACTTCAACCTTCTCATGATTAGATATCTATATAGACTGTCTCTGGAGACACTGAAGAGAGAGAGAGGTGGCTCCAGATTCATGTCATTTCTATTAAATGCTCGACTTAGGAGGAATTATCCACAGGAGGCGCTTTAGGAGGTGAATATGAGACACAACTGCCATCTAACAACATGCTTACGGTTGCACTGGGTTCAGATAACGTTCAGTTTCTGAGGGATTTTAAGTGTTTCTATTGCTCTTAAACCTAATTAAGCAAATCAAGGTTGTGAAAGAAGTTGAGAGCCAGGAGACTTCCTCTGACTTTTGATTTTAGATACTTCCTCCTATACCTGAGGCACCCAAAATTTGCCAGTCCAGTAATTCCACGTATGACAATGAGGTGGGGAAATGCAGCAGCCCATCTCTGGCTCAGACACTCCTGTATAATGAAATTCATGCCCTTTTATAAAGCTTTGTCTTCCAGCGCTCTGGAGCCTTTCCCACGATTCCTAGATTCATAGAAAATATTGCATGCGGAGCTGTGTCTCCCTGCAGGAACTTCAACTGGCTTTGTGGGGTGCTCGGATGCTGCTGCGGCTCTGCATCGGCAGCCCAGAGCCTGGCTGCAAACTCTCCTGAACAGGAAAAGACGGCGGCACTTGGCGTGCATGGTGCACAGTGTGCTCAGAGCCCAGCCCGCTGGCAGGCACTGCCTCTGCCGTCGCTGCTGTTTCAGATTAACACAAGGAATGTTTTGTACCACGTTTGGCATAAATCTCCTTCTAACTGCGATAGCTTCTTTGGGCAGTTGTCATAAACAAACAGAAGGACTCGTCTTCCCCCTCCCTCCCTCCCCTTTTTTTAAGCAGTGTGGATATTTAGTAGTGAACTGTAATGAAAAGCATGATTTCACCGTGATGGCAGACCTTTTGCCTAGAACGTAATCTTTGGATTTGCAATATGACCTACGTGACTGCCGTGCTGCCATCGCTCTGAAGTAGAGACCTGGGCAGATGTAGCCTCTTGGCGGGTGAGAAGCTCACTGGGCAGCAGGCGCAGAGTGCAGAGCCCCGTCGGTGAGTTGGGCAGTGAGGGATGATCAGCATCGTTTGGGGGTTTTTCCTGCCAACCACGCTACAGCCCTCTTCCTCTGATAATACGTGTACTCTTGGAAGCGTTATCAAAATGGAGACAAAAGCAGGGTCCCTTCAAAAATTTGTATCTAGACGTAAAGCCAGAAAACAAAGTGCAGGGAAAAAAGCAAGGGTACTGCATGAAAGAGGATGTTATGGTAGTCATTGTCTAACAGGTGATACAAATACGTATTTTAGAAGCAAGGTGTATTTAATGCAACTGTTCGTGCCTCAGATTCGGTGTTTGTCAGCACTGTGACACTGAGGTGGGAAACTGAGGCCAGAATGGCAGGAAAATTGCCAGAAACAAGGCAGGAAAGGAGCCTTAGCAGGAGAACCAACAGGAAAAGGACAGATCTTAGATCCTGAGGAAGAAAAAACTGCAAAATTTGTCTAATTAAGGAATGTAGAACTAGACCGGGTGAGCTAAGGACGTTGATTTTGCACATCAGGAGAAAGGAGAAGAGGCCTCACAAAAATAAAATCAGAGATGCAGGATGAAAACCAGGACAGAAGCATGGGGAATGGGATTGGAAGGGCTCAGAGGGAAGGGTAGTGGTAAAGTCACATGCTGTGGACAGACCAAGGATGGTAAGAGTAGTATAGGTCCTAATGTTCTAGTGAAAATTGGTATTGCCTGTTGAGGGCCGTCGCAGTGGGGAGGAGGAGACTTGAAACTATACAGGATAGACTCAAGCATAGAGCTGAAGGATCAGAATTCATAGCACCTTTATAAATCCCGGAAAAAATTATCTCAAAATACAGTTGCCTAAGAAACAATTGTGAAACTGCTGCAGCTACAGTTAGCAGAACCTGACTCCCTCTTTTTAAGAAGGTGGGTGGATGGATGGATGGAGTGCTAGCAGGGTTTGCCTTTGGAACTCACTCCCTTTGCTTTGTGCCGTGCTCATATTGGTCACGATGACAAAATTGGCTTTGTCTTCAGTTGAAACCTTCATGCGCATTAATGTTTTTTAAATAATGGATTGTGCAGATCCTAATATGGGCACTAAAAACAAAGGCTATACAAATAAATACTGGGAAAGAGCCCACAGCTTCCTGAAGACTGATAGCCAGATTTCTTTCTGCATGCCTCTTGCATCCTGTTGATGATATGACACTTTTTCCCCACTAATGTCCAAGACACGTACTGCATTAATCAGATAATGTAACTTTCCATGATCTAGCCCTAAGAAATGCAATTTAACTTTTTTCCCTCCCTCTTTGACTCCCTTTGACAACCGACTTTTTCCTAATGGTTTCTCCAACCCAAGAAATCTGGCAAAAGCTATTATATTGTTCTCAGAGCAATGTTTGTGGTGTGATTAACGTGTGATTAGCTACCTGCAGCTTAATAGAGGCCTTGCCCTTTCTAAGGCTTATCCGTGATCCATACTGCACTTGAATCGGGTCTTGTGAAAGCCAGTGGGAGTGTGGACACCAGTACAGTGAAACCCACATGCATTTTAAGGATTTGGGTACCCAAGGATGGTACTCCAAACCAGCCTTACGCGCAAATGACCGCACGTTCCTTCAGCTTTGCAATGACTGCATGGAAATCAATAGGCGTTCTGGATGTGTGGTGCTAATATGAAAAAGAAAGGAATATATTCTTGAATCATGCAAAAATGCGTTATTTATTCCCTCCCCTGCCCCCGCCTCGTGTGGTACGTTTCCCATACTGTAGCACTGGTCTCATTAGATACACCTGAAGACAGCTTGTCTCTTTCGTTGCAGTTGCAGGTGGAACTTGATCAGGAATATCAAGACAAGTTCAAAAGACTGCCTTTGGAAATTCTGGAGTTCGTACAGGAAGCCATGAAAGGGAAAATCAGCGAAGATGGAGACCACAGTTCTGCCCCTTCTTCCCTGGCATCTGACAGTGGGAAATCAAATCATAAACCTCTGCAAAGCGAAGAGGAATTAGAAGAAGATACCCCAGAAAAAGTATTTGATACTACTTTTTAACTGCCCAAGCAACACTCAGTGCACCAGGGCGTACCACTCCCCGGCTGCCCGTCTCCGCTCTCCCGATGCGAGCTGCCGCTGAAGCGCTTCGGGAGGCAGGAGGAATCTGCATTCAAGTGCACATTTCCCCAAAAGGAACATTTTATAAAAAGTATTGTGCAAAGGTCTTCATTCTCATTCTTCATCTTGTTATTATTCTAAAGCTTAGTGCAGTTGTAATGGGAAAATTAATATGTTAACCATCCTCTCCTCTTTTTTTTTTTAATCTTTTTTTTTTTTTTTGGCCAGTGTACAATGGGTAATTTTCTGGCCATGTTCACTGTTAAGAATGTTTAATGAAGACCAGTGTATTGTACAGAGACAAATATGTGCAGATTTCCTTTTGAGGTGCCAGTGCAAAGTGTTCCAAACTAATACAGATCCTAGAGAATATTATAACAGTACTTAATCATATTTGTTTCCTTTTTTATAACTGCACCTTGACAGCTGTACCATCATTTTCCATTTGCACTGAAACATTTAATCCTTTTTAGCTTGGCAAGCACTGGTGGCTTGCTGTCTTGATATTACGTTTATCGCACGGAAAGAAATATATTTGCTGCTGAAAATTCTTGGAACTGTGGGGACAAGAGGGAAACAAAGAGAAAGAACTCTGCCTGGAGATTGTCAGTGTCTGTGTACGTCTGTGTTTGTTATGCTGTGTGAGTGCATATACGTTTGTATATGTATATATATATATATATATATATATATATAGCTATATGTGCACACACATCTGTCTATATACACACACGGCATGTTTCTGTTAGAGGTCGGCGCGGTCTCTTGGCCAAATGAAATGTTTCAGGGATACGTGAGTAGAGAGAATCTTTATGAAAGCCAACATCTGGGTTATACTGCTAGAAAATAGTCATTGAATCATAAAATTCTTTTTGTGGTGTTAGTGTTGTAAATCAAAGTAGTTTTAGAATATAAATTTGATATATATTTTGCAGACTCAAAAGTATTGATTTTAAGTATCATATTTTAAGCTTACTGAATTTGATAGGATTATAAAATATTTAGGACTACAGTATTTGAAATTTAACAGAATCTTCCATTATTTTTAAGACTGAGGTTCAGTTTTACTAAGGTCTGAAATTTAAAAGCAAAATATAAAAACCCAATCACTGTTATTTAAAAATGTATATGAATCCATTTAACTGACTTCTTAAAAGAAGAACAATCCAAGTTAGTGTACTGTGTGATACGCGCGAGAGAAGTAACAGCACATTTTCAGAAATCTATATCAGGCGACGGACAGACTTGGTGAAAGTCAGGGTATTTGAAAAGGTAAAGAACTGGTAAAGAAATTCTCCGGATTCCCAGGCTAACAGAAATAGGAATTCTGAAACATTAAAGATTCTTATTTGTACCCAAGCCAATGCGTAACGCTAAAGGCCTTTCCCGCAGCCGTGTGGTGAAGAGGCGTCTTGGGGCAAAGGATAAGCTAGCTCACAAGGCATAGGTTTGCATCAAGAGGCTTGATCCTGCAAACTCGCGTTTTCCTGTGCACCACCGGGCTTGGCGCAACTGCTCCGGGGAGTAACGTTCACATCCACGTTTGCAAGATCGGGGCCTTACTTTGTGTTAAAAAGCAATCGGAGAAAGAAGTCAATTACGTAGGGAGGCATTTTAATACATTGTAACAGTTACTTTACTTCCATTCCCTCAGGATTCTAGTACTTTAAAGTAAATTATTTTATTTAAATTTAAGCAATAAAACACAAATCAAGCTTAAGTTTTTAGTTAAATGATAGTGTGTATATATATAAGTTCAAATCTTGGAAAACAAACAGTATTTTGATGGTTCTTTTTTAAACTTAGAGCAGAAAGAAAGAAAAATTGCACATTGTTTGGATATCACGTTTTGGATTAAACTATTCTGGTTTACGATGGTGAAATTAGTGAACATGAAATTAAAAAATGCGGCTTTCATCAGTGCTAGGAAAAGTGAACCCTCTGCTAACCCTTGCACTTTGAAATCAATCTTAATCACTCATTGAAAACGTAGAGAGTCAGGATGTAATGCTGCATTTTATAAAGTAAAAATTACATGTTGTCTAAATTATTAAAAGACTAAACTGATAGCAGAGTTCACAATAAAACCGAAGACTATTGCATTATAGAAACCGTTGTACGGTGCGGGCTTTTCGGTAAAATCTTAGCTCCTTTGACTTTCAGCACTACGTTCCCATGGACTTCAGCGGAGCCAGGACTTCACCACAGTCTTCAAAGAAACTTGGGCAAATACCGATTCATCTTTTATTTATATTAAAAAAAAAAAATTACCGGCCGGATTAACTATACTATCAGCTGTAGTCATTTTACAGTACGTTTGTATTTGACCATTTCCTGTACTCACATTTTTTTATATCTGTACAGTGCCACTTTCTGCAGGTGTAAGGTAGTGTGTAATACTGTACATCTTGCATTGTTCAAACTATTTCAGTGAAACAGATTTCATTTAATATTGATATTACTTGAACTAGAGTAAGATAATGAAAAAAGGGTCTTTATGATGTGCAAGTCTTGTGCCTTTTATGTATTTGCCTTGTTCCGTGTTGAATGTGTGGAAATGCTGTATCGTGGACTTTCTGCTGTATAGAGTAGAGCTGTCTATCTTAAACTAGGTCGTGCACTTCAGATATCTTTACACTACTGAAAATAGCTTGGTTTTGGCAGTATAAACAGAATTTTAAAAATTCTAATGAAGGCCAGACATTTTAGATTTAACATGTTCATAATTATGTTAATTAATGCTCATGTATTAGCTAAACATTGACTGGGAGATAACTAAAGGGATATCATTGCTTGCCTTTCTTTGAAATCAGTGTTGCTCTTGTACATTGTATTAATAGTGTCTGTAATTGATTAGTCCTTGATGATTTGCTTTCAAAGTAGGATGAAATATTTCAGTTAACATGTACATACTTTTCGGTTTCTCGATCTATGATTGTTTCAGAGGCATAATTCACATTTTTGTAAAAATTCTATGCAATTTTGTGGCATGATGTTTCTTCCACTTGTAATTTTATGTGCTTACATTACAGATCCAAAGGACAAATAAAAATTTCTTAACACAAGACAGTTGTTTTCTCTGTTCATTGACTCAAGAGCCTAAGTTGACTCAGGAGACCTTCCTGACCTGGAAGACCTTACCCTGACCCCTCTGCTCCCGGATGGGCAGTGCCACAAGGAGTCAGTGGAGTTTTCCCTGCAGGCTCTTGTATTCACAAGAAGAAGAAATTGCATGTGCTTGGGCATCCCCCACCTCTCCCAGCAAAAAGTGTATTTGCTGGTGCTCTGCAACAAGGGAAAACCAAAACAGTGCACGGCAGCCAATGAACCGGTAAGAAAATCTACTGGTTTACAGGACAGGCTTTCGTAGAACAGCAATTGCACGATTTTCAGCCATACTGGTAAACTACCTCGACACATTATAGTGGCTTTACTTCTCTTCTACTGTCCCAGCTGTTCCTCTAATCATCCATGCAATTATGTATGTGCTGTGAAATGTACCTTTGCAGGGGCCTTCCTCTGAGAGCGTTGAAAAATAAACCTATTTCTTTGGCTTTTGGCTTTCCTCTCCCTATTTAATCTACAATGTAAAAAATTATCTCTGGGAGAAGAGATAAGCAGATATATGAATCCAGTGTACTCGGGGATATACCTATTAAAATAAGTAGTCTCCAAGGCAGCTAGAGTCAAATTGCTCACTAAGAGAGGTGCAGGGAAATGGGGTCTGACATGGCACAGGGTAAAAGCAGGCAAGGAAGGGAGGAACAGAGCTGAAAGTCGAGCCCGCTAATTTGACGGATGCGAGTAAGACTAGGACAGAAACAGAGGGGAAAAACAAAAGAAAAGAAAAGAACAAAAGAATAAAAGAAAAGAAAAGTGGGTACGTTTCCTTCCCAAAGGAGGAGCAGCGGGTTGTGAAATCAAGAGCGGGGTTTGCCGAGGCCCCGTTAGCGAGCCGCCCATCATGTAGTGAGGCAGGCGAGGGGAGGCAGGCAGGAGCGTGGGGAAGGGAGGCAGCACGGCAGTGAGAATTTCAGGAGGACGAGGGGGAGACGGTGACAGTGAGCACAGAGGAAAAAGCCAGGAGGCCATGGGAAGGATTGGGAAACAGCTCTCAGCTCCCGCGGGGCCCAGCGGAGCAGGATTCTCACAGCTAGCCGAGCAGGCGACCTCAGCGCTTGTTGTACTTGGGCCACGGGAGACTGCCTTGGCTGCTGGGGAGAGATGGCAACAGGCTGGGATGTGTGGAAGAGCTATTTGGAGGCCGACCCAGGGGAAGATGGTGTCGCGGAGGCCAGGCAGTGGGACCAGAGCTGTGTGCTCTCGTGCAGCTGCAGACACTACATGGAGCAAGCCCGTTGGGTTGTTGAAGCTTCAGGTGGGTTCTGCAAATGCTGCTGGTGATGGCCAGAAGAAAACCAGACTCAGCACAGCAGCAGAAGTCTACTATACCAGCTGAGGAAGGTGACCAAAGAACTCACTTTGCCCTCAGAGTAAATGCTTTGATAACTAGTGCCAGGGCCAGGTTCCAGCACAAGTAACTGATCCTCAGATTCATCATTTACATCAATAATTACATCATTTCCTTCATAGCGACGCAGCTTTCAGGCGGGGGCTGGAGGGTGTCTGCATCCAGCTAGGATGTTGGGGTGGGCATTGGGGAACATCGCTGAGCAGGGCAGGAACAGTTTGGAGTGGGTGAGCAGGCTGAAGGGCTGTACAACCAGGCCTCCTAAAACCTGGGTGTGCACTCAAACCCTAGGAAATCAATTCAAGACAAGCAGCTGTACCTTTGAAAGACATGAATGGGGGTTTAAACCCACAAAAACTATATCATGCCATTGGACCTCAGGAGACCTCCAAGCGTGGGAGCTGGAAGTTAAATCTGCCGGCCCTAGCTGAAGCACCCAACCTCCTGAAACCACTAAGTTTCAGCTACGAAATTCAGGTCAGCATTTCTCATGGACAGATTGGCTTCAATGACTGCGTTTGGCTTGTTTGGGTGTTCATTCAAAGACCTCTTGCTTGGTCCAGTAACTGTAGAGCGAGTAGAAGAACCTAACTCTAAATCTGAATTTCACTTCTTACATCAGGCATCAAGGAGCCAGGTAGTTTCTGGCTACGGTGGCGTTACTTAATGTGAAAACAGCTAAGTCCTCTCCTGCGTTTAGCCAGGAGACACGTGAATGCCAAGTGAGACCACTTCTGTGACCTTGCTGTTTCCCACAGAGGTGAAACAGTTAATGCTGACCTCCCTTCCCAGCTCTGCCCAGACACGGAGCTTCCCTAAATACACACAGCAGGTCTCGCTTGGCCATCGTTAGACCTACTTCTGCCTCAGATTCAGGCAACTGGCCTTACTCTTCCCTTCTTTAAGGGCTCAGTAGGAAAATGAGGAGTCTCATAGAATGGTAGGGGTTGGAAGGGACCTCTAGAGATCATCTAGTCCAACCCCCCTGCTAAAGCAGGTTAGCCTAGAGCAGGTTGCACAGGAATGCATCCAGGCGGGTTTTGAATATCTCCAGAGAAGGAGACTCCACAACCTCTCTGGGCAGCCTGTTCCAGGGCTCTGTCACCCTCACAGTAAAGAAGTTCCTCCTCATGTTCAGGTGGAACTTCCTGTGTTCCAGTTTGTGCCCATTGCCCCTTGTCCTGTCGCTGGGCACCACTGAGAAGAGTCTGACTCCATCCTCTTGACACCCACCCTTTAGATATTTATAAGCATTAATCAGATCTCCTCTCAGCCTTCTCTTTTCCAGGCTGAACAGACCCAGCTCTCTCAGCCTTTCCTCATAAGACAGATGCTCCACTCCCCTAATCAACTTTGTGGCCCTCCGCTGGACTCTCTCCAGTAGTTCCCTGTCTCTTTTGAACTGGGGAGCCCAGAACTGGACACAGTACTCCAGATGCGGCCTCACCAGGGCAGAGTAGAGGGGGAGGATCACCTCCCTCGACCTGCTGGCCACACTCTTCTTAATGCACCCCAGGATGCCATTGGCCTTCCTGGCCGCAAGGGCACATTGCTGGCTCATGGTGAGCCTGTTGTCCACCAGCACTCCCAGGTCCTTCTCCGCAGAGCTGCTCTCCAGCAAGTCAACCCCCAGCCTGTACCGGCACATGGGGTTGTTCCTCCCCAGGTGCAAGACCCTACACTTGCCCTTGTCTCGGTGCAGAGATGGAAGAGCTACTTAGCTAAAGGGCCAGTTCAGGAAATTAAAGCCACGTGCAAAAAGCAGCAGGTGATGGTCACCGGTGAAGTTAAGGAAGCCGACTGCAGAAGCACATTCTGGGGTTAAAAAAGGTCCTTTTTAGAACTAGCTATCTGCTAGTGTGCACTGGTAGGACAGGTGGTGGGAGGAAAGGCTTGGGGGCTTGTGCTGCTTTCCGCAACGTAGTTCCCTTTTACTTCTTCTAAGTGGGTGGGGTTAGAGGTTCAGCTCTGGGGTTCCTTGGGATCAGAATCATGGGAATAGCATGATGGAAAGGAGGATCTGAGGGAAAAAAAACCTGAAGGAATGACAAATCCCAAGTGTTCATCTTGCAAATGGCAAAGAAGAAAATAATTGGAGGTAATGCGTTAACTATTGTATAACTGATAAGATTTTAAAGGGCTGGGGTTTGTAGAACAGTGGGCTGCAAAACGTGGTGAGGAGACATGGCGAGGGCACTAATTGTCTCAGCTAGATCCTAACCAGAGCAGGTAGAAGAGTTCTAAGTAGGGCTGGAGGAGCCAAGCTCTAATTAGGAACAAATTTAAGCCAATCTGATGAATGTGAAGAGAAGAAATTTAAAACCTGCTGCTGAATCAATGGAGGAAGCCTGTCTAATGAACTGGAGAGCTTGGCAACTTCCATTGCCGAGAACTGTAATGTAATTAGTGTTACTGAGCTGCACTGGGATAATTGGCCTGTTCAAATAAGTGATTATAGCCTGTGTAATGGGGATCAAATAATTTAAATAGAAAAAAAAAGAGGAAAAATCAAACTGTTCTTGGGTAAGATTAAGCTTAGTTGGTAATGTCACCGCATTGATGAAATCTACCAATGGCAGGAGCTACGAGCAGGGCAGGCGACTTGCTTTCAGCTGGGAAAGAAGTTACAGGTGTGAAATACTCTGTCCAGGATTTGTACTGGCATATTCAGGAAGATGCAAAGAAAAGCTGGCTCTGTACACTCCCTGGGCTATAGACTGATGGCTGAAAGTTGGGCTTTCACAGGAAAACCACTGGAGGCTGGTGGGACGGCATAACACTACGGACAGACGGAAGCTGGACGCAAGCGAGTTAGAGGCAGGGCGCAATCTTCTTTATTTTCTTCCTTTCTGCATAAGCACACCAGAGATGATTAATTGTAAGTACCGACAGAAAAGGATGATGAGCTGCAGAAGACGGGTGCCACCTCATATTACTCGCACCGTCCGGTCGGCATAGATGCAGCAGAGAGGAATGCAATGGAAAAGCCAGACCAGACAGTCTCACAGTGTCTCCTGGCCTTAAGGTCCATCAATCTTATTCCAATGTTCTTCTCTTGGAGGGGTTTTTCCCCAAGGAGGGCACTTTCACATGCGATCACCCAAAAAGTTGTGATTGCCTTTGGAAAGGTTTTATAATGTCTCTTTATGGCCAGGGTCAGTAAAGTAACCGTGAGTGTGCTCTCTGTGGTTCAGCCATATGGGATGTCTCCCAGGAAACGAGCCGCCTCTCTCCAACGGCGTAAATCAATGGAAGTGTGGCACCCCAGGAGCCCTCAGCGATAAATAAGGAAACTCACCCCGAGCGCTCTCGCACCTCGCCACCAGCTGAGCAGAGCAGATGAACTCCCTGGCTGGAAGCTAACCCAAGCCATGAAGTCTGCGGTAAGGCGCATCTCTGATTCATCGAGTGTTGCCTGTCAGCCTCAGGGAAACAGCTGGAGACGGAGCCCCAGCAAGGAGGAGGAGGAGGAGGAGGAGGAGGAGGCAGCAGCTGCGGCGTGCCACCATTTCCATCCAAGGGCGCAATGATCTCGGTAGAGAGATCGGTTCCTCCAGCTTCCGTCTCCCTCTAGGGGAAAAGCCTTCTAGAAGAAGGAAACAGCCTGTATACCCTTCTGCAAATAAGTATTACGCCCTGCTTTCACTTTGCCGCTGCAAAATGCTCCCTCTGATCATTAAGCCCGAGACAGCAGCCTGGCCATCAGCAGGGCTGTTAGCTGCTGTGATTTATGGGCTGGAGGAGACTGCAGAGGCCCCTTCACACCATTGCTGCCTTCTGTGCCTTGCTCAGAAACGTACACGCAGCTGCCAGGCCCAGCTGGAGAGGGAGGGAAGGGGGAAAGGTCCTTCCCTGCTCCCCAGGAGGTATTTTCCTGCTCTTGCACTGGGTGGGCAACGGGGCCGGTACCTGCCTTGGCAGGGCTGGGGATGGCACAGAGCTGGCGTGAGTGGCACGTGCTGTCCTGCATCACGTGGGTTTGTACCGCACGTGGGGCGATGCCACGAAATGCCACCGTGCCGCGGTGGCTCAGGGTCCCCACTCTCTATGCACTGCCTCTCTTGCACAGAACCCAATTTAGCCCACAGCTTTGGAGCATTCACCAGGGACTGCCTCCTACATCTTGCTGCCATTAGCTCCTTTTATTATATTATAGTCCTCGAAATAGGAAGGCAACACTCTGGTATCTCCTTGATCGCAACAAAATAACTGCTCTGCTTTCCCAAGGAAATCCAGCTTCGGGCGTGTGCTTTCCCTTTGTGCTGCAGCTTTCCATGAAAAGCATTGCTCTTTCTATTGCCAGAATTTAAAAACCCATATCTGGCTTTACAAATTCCCATTCCCTCAGCTCGGTGACAGATCAGGGAGCTGTGATAACTTTCTTGTGTCAAAGTAACTAATGAGAAGGAAATTATCTGTCTCTCTATGGAAATGCTGCGGTTCTCAGCTCCTCGGGGGATGCTGCAGGTCCCCGCCTGCAGACCGATAGCACCACACGCCACGTGCTGGCTGAGGACTGGGGGTGCCAGATGGGGCCAGGGCCTGTGGGACAGGCATTTCCTGACGTTACATATAGTGGTACGAATCTTAGTTTTTAACTAGACCCACTTCGCTGTGGACTGAGGTGAATTTGACACAATTACCATATCTTGCCTCATGGAGTTAATAAACATCTTTTTTCCTGCATAGTCTAATCACTTACAAGCACCGAGATAGTTGCAGCAAAGTACTATTTGGATATATATAGTGCTACCTTAAAAAAAGTTGTATGAAAACCAGTACAGGAGCTGCATGTGAAATGGGAAGGAGCTGGTTTTTACACAAACCGATTCCTCTGGGAGGTTCCTGCCCTTCGCCTGGGCTGCGCTTTCGTTTTCAGAACCTTTCCCAGCCATTGGCACCAGCTGACGCTCTGCAGCAGCCTCGGCACAAACCCAGGCTGGAGGAGGCGAGGGGCAGCCTTGCCAGCCCCGGCAGAGGACAACCTTCAGGCAGGACCAGGCAGACCCGGTGGCCTCTGGTCCTGCTCTGCCAACAGGCAGGGAATCACACTTGCACTCTCTGCAAGACTCGCTGGTTTGCAGCCCTAATCCTAAAAACGCATGAAAACTGTATGATGTTTGATCAAATATATTTGCAATGCCGATGTGCAGTGTACATCCTATTTCTTCCCCGTTCACTCGGTCTCTGAGCGCTCTGGAGCATCGCCAGAACTAAAGACCCGGCTCTACAAAGTTACACTTACAGCTTTTTCTTTCAGAAGGAGATTTCTTTGATATTTCTTAAAGAAATACAGAGGGTATTTCTTGAGCAGCTTGTCTAATCCAGTTTAGAGATTGAGGGGGATAGAAACCAGCACTATGTGCACAGAAAGACCATCCTTCTTCCCTCCCAGGTCTCACCACTGTGTGTTGTGCCTGCTGCCACCCCTTTAGCAGGACCCCGGCCACCCACAGCCACCCCCCTTGCCAGGCACGGGGGCTCCTGTGGCTCTAGCTAGTTTATTCTGGGTTGCAGTGAGGCATCTGTGCAGGAATGCGGAAGCCTTGGCCTCTCCACCGGTGCGTGTCCACCTGCCTGTAGGTAGCAGTACCTAAGGAGCATCACTGCAGTACCACCTCCACACCGCACACTCTTGCTTCCCTCGTTAGCTTCACGGCAATTGGTGTGCAGTGTTGTGAGCTCTTTGTGCTACAAACTTCTTTAAGTGTCGGAATTTACCAGTCTGATATTAATATTGATTTTTAGCCTATCTGGAATATAGAGTGAAAAATCCAATACTGTTTTTATGAAGAGCTGTTTCGTCCTTTCATAACAGACATCAGAAAATTCCATCAATTACTGGGGTCTGTTCAGGGGAACTAATTATTGTGCTATGCAAACCTAGTCTGAAAACTTAATAATATCTCCAGATGCTGCCAAAAGTCCTTTGGAGGTCTTACAGCCCACCAGGGAACTTTCTGCTCTGCTTTTTTCTTTTCCTTTTTTAAATGAACTGTCAAATGTTCTGGGAGGGAGCTGGACTGGAAACCCTGCTTTTGCATGAATTCAGGGTGGTATTGTTCCTTTTTGGAGAGAATGGAGGATATTTATTTTATTTTTTAATCCCTAGATCATCTTAGATTTGCTTTAGGTCAACTGACTGTGACTGTCTGTTGCCCCACGCTCAAGGAACTGCAGATAGATCCCTCCATCTCCAATGGGAGTTGTCCCAGTTGCCTCAATCAACAGGCAGCCTTTGGGGTGGGATTTTTTTTGTGGGGTGGGGGGGGTAGGTTATCGTAGCATTAGGCAGAAGGCAAATGCCAACAGATGCAAAGCTGCAACAAGATCCTGGGGGAGCACTGAGTGTTTTGTACATTGTTCGACTGCTTGACAAACGCCCAACAGAGCGGCGGGCTCCACCCCAGCATAAAAGCATTTTGGATGATTATGATCATATTAGGTAAAGTGTTAGTGGAGTATTTCCCCTCTCCCAGAGCTACAGGCACCAAGGGCTGTTGCGGTCTATGGCAATGCGTATCAGAAAGAAACGGGAGTGGTGCAAGCTCACAGCAGAAAAGGCATCCTGCAGCCCTCTGCAAAAGCCAAGGGTGGTGTTACTACCCATGAGAAGACAAACCAGAGCCACGAAACATGCTCCCATCTTTCCCCGTTTTCATGTCCAGATGGCCATTATGAAACAGGGAGACATGAAGTATGTGCCTGAATCTCTCTCAGATAACAAAACCATGCTGGTGGATCATGCTAATCCCTTTATGTCTGGACCCCAAGTCCACTTCAATGTATTACTCATCCCTGTGGCTCTCCAAAGAATTATATTTTCCTTTAGATGTCTGATTTTGCTGAAAGATCTGAGAAGGGCTCAAGGGCATAAATTATTCTTTCAGTAGCCTATGATAATGCCTGATCCTTAAAATGCCACCACATCTGCCTCCTTCAGGTAGTGGAATGAAAATAATACCGTGCTTGCCCGGAGCCAAGAGGAGGATCTGGTCCAAGCCACGTTGTCTTTCAGTAACCCAGCAGCATTGCGGATGCAGATGGTGTGAACGCCTGGAGAAATGCAAGAGCTGGAGGGTCAGCACTCAGTATCAGCCACTCCAATTCATTTCTTATAATGGTCCTCAGAGCTGGGGCCAGGTTTGTAAGGATGTAAGTCTATCGATATGGTGTAAATCAGTGTAGTGTATACAGTGTGGGGTGATGGACCAGTGGTGTCGGGGCGGGAGCTGTTTCATTGCTCGGTACTACCACCCACTTCAAGACCAAACTGGGGCATTCATGAGGCTTTATTTAAATAAATAATTCATTTTTATTTGTAATTATAAGAATTATTCCCAGTAATATTACTGGTGCTTACAGCAGTTACTAGCTGCATGTTTGCCACTTCTTTGGCAAGCAGCAGAGGTGGGACTGTACCTGAGCTGGGAAATTAAAACTGTTTTCACATTACTCTAAGAGACGATACTTCAAAAAAAAAGCAACGAACATCATAACATGTGCAGTAAAATCAGAGTTAGCTACTCTAAATTAGCAACGGCCACAAACCCACCAGCATAGAGAGCTGTAGAAGACAGATAATTGACTAAAAGCATGCAGTATTTTTATAAAAGAGAGGAAAAAAGGGATGGGGGCTGTTTCTATACAACCATTTTGGGCTATCTGTCTGGCTAGCACTCCTTACCACATCAGAAATACAGGCACCAGCCAACAGTGCCTGATCTTGCTTTCCATGGCAAAATTGCGATCTGCCACAGCTTACAGCAGGAACAGGACTCATCTTACAATAAATCACATCAATTTGCCAGGCAGCTTTCCATGGGAGCTACACTGTGGCTTTGATTGCAGACAAAGCCTATTCAGGCACGCTGACAGCCAGGCTCTCATGATCACGGTGGCCGGATTCAGGCTAAATCTGTGCTCTCCCTACAGGAGACTTTTAAGGCAAGAAGCGCAGGCATCGATACACCGTTTAGGCACAGATCTGCCAAGACCTCTCCTATTGCCACAATGACATTTCTTCCACATTAGTGGAAAAAAATATATTTAATAATGAAATAGTGACTGCACTATCCTCTTTATTGTAACAGATTAAAAGGCTGTAAAGCAAATTGTTGTGGAAAGCTGCTTGTTCTAGCCAGTGTTTTGGCACGTTACATTCCTATACAGGCAGCTTTTAATTATTAATCATTTAAACTGTTTTGAGAGTTGGATTTTAGTAGATTTTCACTGATGGATTGTCACAGACGTTAAATACTGAGCCCAAGTTTCAACTTGAGGGTGCTGGCAATGATCTCATAGCATTACTCCTGACGGTGGGTGGCTGCAGAGATTGGCAGCTGAGACTGTACATGTGAGAAACCCTTTTCTTAAGAGTGTATTCATATGAAACAGACTCTGTGGGTTCACAAAGCTTTGTATTGCTGTCCATTACAACAATCGATTCCTCGCCAATGTCTTAGATTAAAACAAAATAAAAGCTTCTGCTTTTCCCACGTTCGCTTCTAGAGGTTTGAAATGCACCCTACTTTTCTCAAGAGTTTATTGTTGGTGGCAAAGTAGGACTTTCCATGGACAAGAGAAGATGCAACTTAAAATGCAGAGAGCTCCTCGTTCAGTCCTAAATGATACCAATAACATGGGTTGACTTGAAATGAGTCTCAATGTTGGTGAGCCAACAACCATGTGCGTGCACCCTGAGACAGTGATTGACCTGAAAAATGGTGTATACATGTTATCCTAGGATCAGAAGTGTTCGCATTGACTGTATTTTCAACTAGCTCCAAAAGCTGAACAATACCAGCTCTAAAAGATATTGATAGCATATTACCATTTCAAGAGAGAAAGATTTTGCAAGTCTCCTGCATGTGCATTAATATTAAATCCTCTGGAAAATTTCAAAATGTGAGTTTGTAATGAGTCCCCCATGACAGGACATCTCCCATGAGAAAGAACGAGAGGGGAGAACGTAGCTCAGCAAAGTTGACAGTTTAAACATCCCTAGAGGAAAATATAACTAAGGAAATTATTTTTGTGTATGTGCTGGGTTTGGAGGAGGAGGTTGGGTTTGTTTTGTTAAGCAAATGACCCATGGCACTTCTGCAGAGAAGAAGATAGATTTTAGATAGCAAAATTTTGCATCTCACCTGGGGTCAGTGGTCTATCAAAACAGTTGGAAGTTACCACTTTAAAAAGAAGCCTCAGTCCCGTGTTCAGCCCAGCTAAGTGGCTTGGGCAGTCAACCCTGGAACTTTAATGTGTATGGATGTATGTCATGAGGAAGAAAAGAGCCTGGACTTATCTAGAGACTTGGAACATGTGGGGCAAGTGTTCCAAATTAAGAATGAAAACATTCCATGATTTACGTCAAAACTATAAAAATAAGCACTTTGCACAACTCATGTCCTGACTGAAGTCAGCATCCCTCATCCAAAACACGCAAAAATTACTTTTAATTACTCCAGCTCATGACAAATGAAACTCTCCTTGGTGTTCCACAGCAAAAATATCTGTCCTGTCTTGATTTTTTCCTGTAACCATTCCCAGATGCAAGAGGTGCTGTATAACGTTCAGAACAACACCGCGATACCCATGGCAGACAACACAGGGAAGGGGGCAGAGAGAAAGCAAAGGGCCTTATTTGTAGCTTTTACTATATTAATATTGTACGGCGAGTCTCCCATAAAGCCCCGACTAAGCCCATGACCCCAGCAGACTAAGCGCTGCCTTAAAAATATGTGGGCAAAAAAGCAAGGAAGAGAAAAGTGCTCAGTTTCTATGGGCCTGGGACCCTGTCTCCTCATCCTTGGCAAACTGCACCAAGGTGGTGGAGACAGCGTGGAGAGTTAGAAATGTCCTCAAGTTGCCCTGATTCCCAGTGCGCGTCTGGGTTCAGCAGAGCTGCTGTGCTTCAAGGAAAGCATTTTCTCTTCCCACAGTCGACAAGACGGAATGCTAGGAGTATCTCCTCCAAGATTATACAGAGAGAAAGTGCGTCAGCCAGAAGCAGCAGTCCTCTCTGGGGTTTGAATGAAGTCCTCTCCTCCCAGATACTCTAAAACTAACCCCTAGAGCAGGACACCTCTCCCCACGAAGTAAAATAGACCTCCCCTGAGGCTCTCTGCAGGGATTAAGCCCTGAGCTGTCCCATGAGGAGTATGAAGGCTGAGTGTGCTCCTTAGCAAAACTGTAGATATCTGGAGGGCTTCAAAGAAAGCAAGCTTGGGAAGGAGGAATTGGGATTTGCTAGCAGGTATGCATGGGGTTTGAAGAATTAAGCTTTGAGAACATATCCGCCACTTTTTGGCACCCTAAAACACTGAAGGTGCTTTGACATGGTGATGGTGCCATCAGCTGAGGTTGGCATCAGCACTTGGAAGTGTGTTGTTAGAGATGAAATGATAACATCACTGCAAACACACTGCTTAAGCACAGCAGAAGCTATTGATATGACTTCCCTAGCTGTAAAATGTGGCCTTGAAAGACGAAAAAGGGCACAGAGCTTCTGTCTTTACCAGAATGGCTTTAACAGCAAAACCACAAGCTTCTGTCTGAGAGATGTACACTCACCTCTTCAACTTGCTATGTTTGAGCATTTGACCATCAGGCCATGGCAACAGCACAGGACAACAAAAACAAGAGGCAGATCCCTGCCAAAGCTCAGCCCCCAATGGGATGAAGTTGCTGGTGGTGCTGCAGACCTGAGGCACCCCTGTAGATATGGTTATAGAAGGTGTTAGGAAGAAGTAGAAGTGTTCCTGTTGTGAACGGGAATGCCTGGGTGTGAAAGCACCAGGAAGAGCAAGCAACAGGAGGATGAGGGCAATGGGATGGCTAATACTCTCAGCACGTATGTTAGTAGGCTATGAAGAGCCAACACACTTCTACAGGCAGCTGCTCGGGCCACCTGGCACAGGAGACAGGGGATAGTGAGTCAATCCTGAAGACTCACAGGTGGGACAGGGTGGAGACACTGACCCTCATCAGCTCCAGGTGGGTATAAAAAGGCAGCTCTAAAGCCAGGGTGTTGTCACCACCTCAAGGAGAGGTTGGGTTGTTTTGTAGTGGTTATTGTTTGGCCTCTATGGAACCATAAAAACCCCTGGATACACAAGTTGGATACCAGATTCACACAGCAGTGTGTGTTTGGCTGCTTGTAAGTAAAAGGGAGTACAAATGAATGAAACCATATTTTGTTTCAAATTGAAATCATCTTCTGCTGGCATATGGATTTGCTACAGCAGGGTGTGATGTTACTTCCTAGGGTTGAGTCTGTGCAACCTCATCTCCTGTGGCAGTGCTTGATGGTGTCACGGGTTTGTAAGTGGAAGAAAAAGTATGTCAGTCTGTGCAGTAAAGCTCCTCTAAGCTGCCAGTGAGGGTGCCTCCTGCCAGCAGTACTTGGGTGTCGCTCCTTAGGTTGAAAAGTTTCTGTTTTGCTGTAAGGGTCCCTTCACAAGAAGCGTCAGGTGCAGAGCAAAGCCCTTGAAGGCATTCCCTTGACAGAAGGGAGATGCTGATTGAGCCTCCCTTGACTGCCAGAGTGCAGCACCAATTTGCAGTGTACTGCCTAAGATAAAAGGCACTTCAGTTAGGAGAATAATTTGCAATAATGAGGGATGAAATTTAAACTTTGCAGGATACCTCTCATCAAAGAAAAATGAACCAAAGTCTCTGTGAATTTCTGGAGTACTCGACAGGCATTTCTTCTGGGTAGTGCTCCACACCACACGCTTGCCTTGCACGCCATTTGTTTTGCCTTACAAACTATTACTGTTGAGCAAATGCCACCAGAAACTGGAAGGGAGTATGACTGGAGCTCCCCCATCAGCACTTCTGCTGCTTTCCTTCCCCAGGGTGGGAGGAGTGGTAAATAAGAGAAAACTGTGTATATGTCTCTGTGGAGAATGCCAACGAGGCAATATAAACGAGCAGGATTGTTTGTGTTGGGTTATCCGATGGTGTTGCTACAAAGCACTATGCGCAGGTTAGAAGATAAAAGAAAAAAAGAAACTTGATACTGATTTTTTTGTGTTGGAGTGGCTGGGTATATCCACTCCCAGCACGTTGCTGGATGAGGAAGATGGTTCTCTGTCACGCAAAGGTGTGCACGGCAAAGAGCTCTTCTGGTGATGAACACATCCAGGCGATGCTGCAGGCTCCCAGAGGAGCAGAGTGGTGTGAGCATGTGGTTTGGGTCCAGTAAGGCTGCCTCGCTGCAGCCACGCGCTGGGCTCGGCACATGGCTCTATTCGCTATTGCAGAGGTGGTTTCAGAGTGTATCATCGTGCTCCTTTGGGGGCTGCTGTGTTTTCATGAGGTAAGTCTTTGTGTATACAGGATGTGACACTGTTGTTAAACCAAGAAATGCAGCTGCTTTCACAAAATCCCTCACCAAATTCCTGGTGTTTCAGCACACACACTGATGGCACTTAGGGCAGGAAATCACTGCGGTATCTCCCACCAATGGTACTTCATGTGGATGCAGAGTTGGAACTTCAACTGAGCATAGCTAGTGATTCCTGGGATGAACTTGTTTGGCATCTTCCCAAGAAGGGTACTTCAGGAAAGGGCTGCTCATCTCTTCCCCTCAGCTGGGGTTGAGGTCTTTGTACTTGTATGGAAAAACGAATTCATCTCCTGGGGGAGAGGGCTGCTATGAAGTAGACAGGAGATGGACTCAGCAGACAGAAGTAGGAGGAAAAAATGGTGGTTTTCAGGTGGACATTAACTAGCTATGGCCGAAGAAAAAGCCAGAGAAAGAACTCATTGCATATCTTCTCACTGGCATCTAGTCCTCTTTCTTGGTGAAAGCTGGCATATTGCAGGACAGATGATTTCTCTGACTTTTTTTTACAGTGCTTTACACTTCCCAGGAGTTGTTTCTATATGACTGTAATAGAGCTGTCAAAATAACAGCTTGTGGTAGAGGATGCAATCGCACCTCTCCGCTCCACGCTGCCCCCACCTCCTGCAGCACCTAATGAAAGGCTTGAGGATGGGGCCAAATCAAGGTGACACTGCCTGTGAGTGCAGGATGTGTCTCGGTGCTCATTTGGCTGACCTTCCCAGCAGAGACAAGGGCCTCGGATTCCTCCATGCTTTTGTTTGCCAAAGGTTTACAAGCCTGGCCCCAACTATGATCTCCTTTGCTCCGTGACCCGTAGAAGGTCTTTCGCACCCAAGAGATTTGCCCTTCTGCATCCTGCCCTTTCCTGCCTCACATTTTTGCTCTCACCACACTGTGCAGGCAACGCCATTGGGGTACAGCCCCGGCAGCAGCCAGTTGACAATGTGGGGCCTTAACAAGCAAAGGCTTTTCCACTGCAACTTGACAGGGCAATGAGGGTGGAGATGGGACAAGGACTGGTCCACATCCACTGAGAAATGGCTATTGAACAGGCTGTTGACTATACCTCCAGGAGATGCTGCCTTAGGTCCATGTGGCGAGGCCACATCTTCGTGCTGGGGCAGTGAAAGTTGTCCCATGCCTTACCCTACCCTGGGGAAAGAGTGGTTACTGGACAGTGTCCAGCCCCGGTCAGTCTGGCAATAATCGCGTAAAGTTGAATGGGTGGCAACATCAGAGCAAAATATTAATGAAGGGACTGGTATCACTATCCATCAATGTCCATTAGCGTTTGCTTGGAGGCATCAGCCTTTTTCTCTCTTATCGGGCATCTTAAGTAACCTACAGGTTCCTGCTTGCAAGGTCAGCATTTCCTATGCATGAGAGCAGCATCTCTTGCAGATTGTAGCTGTAGGCTGCGTAGGTCCAATGTACCAGCTCAATCAGATGTTTAAGTATCTCTGCAGGAATGATCGCTGTCAGTTAATTTGCTGATTAGTGTTGTCATATCTATTTGTAGAATACAGTATAATTTATGGTGAGATCCCTGGAGGATCTTCAGCAAATGCTACAAGTAATTGAATCTGCTGATTTCTAAAGGTCAAGTGAAAACTGAGTATTATTATAACACAGATTAGGCGATGACGACACCAAGTAGCTTTACATTTCAAATGTGAAAATTCGTATTTACTGATTATTGCTATTTACCACCACTAAGGAAGATGAGCAAATAATAAAATCAAGAAGCTTAACTCCTGTTTAGCAAAAACCTGAGGTGAGTTTTTAACCCTGTCAGTAAAAGCAATGTAGTTTTTGGAGAGAAGAAAAGGAAAAGGGACTTGCACTACCGTGTTTCAAGCCAAAGGGGGAGAAGAATTATTTCAGAGAGGCAATTAGGGAAGCATCAGGTTATTTTATTCAACAAGTGGCTCACTGATGAACTCTGAGGTTAGGTGCTGCTATTTCCGTCCTGGCTGCGTACGACACCCCAAGCTGGCATGGCTGCTTCCCGCCTCTCTTCCAGCAAAGAAGCGTATTTCCCTTATCAGTAAAACTAACTTTGGGTGCCGAGTTATAAAAACGACGTCTTTTAATTTGGTTTGTACAATCTTTAGCGTTCATTTCTGTGGAAACGGGGGAGAAACATAAGGTAGTTGGTCTGGCAAGGGGCAGAGATGATTGACTTTTGAGGTCACCACGCTACAGCAGCTCACTGAAGAAATGGTTTGCCCAAAGAACAAAGCTGACAGAGGATACCAGTAACACAAAACTCAAACTAGGATCCTGGTTGGTCTGCACCAGAGAGCGAGCTCACTGATACGTTGATATTTCTTCACAATAAACCCAATCCTTTTCAAAAAAAGAAAAGTATTACTCTACGAACTAGATTTTTTTGTTGTTGTTGCAAGACTTTTCTGGCCTCTTTAGAAACTATTCCAGCCTTCTGGAGTAATACCAGTTCCCATCTGCTTCCCTCAAAGTAACTTCTCATGACAAAGTCAAGGGAGAGTTAAAAAACAAACAAAAAAGCACCCAAGCAAACAAAAAAAAAGCTTGGCATGAGCCAAATAGCCGAGACATGGAGTGGGTTGAAGCAGTGACTAAATTTCGAAGAACATACCTATGCCTACAGCGCTGCTGCTAGCTGGAGCACCCTGTGTGGTGTCTAGCAGGCATTTATAGGGCATGCACCACTGACTTCTCCTGAAGCAACTCCTGCCTCTCGGTGCTTTGCACAGGGGGAAATTGTGCTGAGTTCATAAATTTTGCGATCATACTGCCTATTAAAAAGAGTAAATGCATGTTTGCTTGTAAAAGCCCGTTCCCAGAATGTATCAAGGAAGTTATTCTGTGCTTTTTCACTGCAGAAATACATGCGTGCTGCAAACTTTTTTTAGCTGCTCTGTAAATCATCAACCTAGAGCTCTGCAGGCTACATAACAACTGCATGAGCTGCCAGGACAATAAACCGAAGCTTTAAGCACACAAAAGACTTAAACACCTACCTTACTTTACATAGCCTGGTGACAGCAATACAGATGTCCCCAAGGCTGAGTGCATGCTCGGGGGCTTTGATGGATCAGGGCCTAAATACACATGGACACTTCAAACAGAGGCATCTGTCAGCAAAAACTTCCTCTCCTTGGGAGGAGGCTTCACTCACAGCTACTGCGTGGGAGCAGGGGCACGTAAATCCCCCAGACTTTGTTGTCCTGCCAGCAGGCAGGAAGCAAGCAGGGAAAACTTGCCAGGTCAGTCACAGACCAGCTGAGTGACAACACTACAAAAGAGCCACCTCAAAATAAACAGCCTAACAATAACAGACACGAACAGGCTCCCGGGGCAAATTCGGAAGGAAGCCCGGCTCTCAGGCCGTGTACATGCTTGTACGCTGCAGCGGCTCTGGGGCTGTGGATGCTCCCTCCTGCTTTCCTGCACCTCTCCCTTCATGCAAAACCCATGGCATCGACAGAGCAGGGTCCCCCATCACCTGCTGTGTCTCTCAAGACCTCTGCCATGAGCAGAGGAGGGGGGACACCAGAGCACAGACCCCCACGGTATCAACAGCACCAACCTGTTTTCTCTTTCCCCAGCATCACTCCCCTTAGGGTGATGGTGGGTGCTAGCCAGCACGGGGATACGTAATGGCCCTTGCGTATCAAACGGAGATCTGTTAGGTTATTTTAGTGCTCTCTAGGGAGAAAGTGAGGCCACGCAAACACCGATAAATAACTGCTCCCGGTTCTGGGTCTCTTACATAAGGCGACGATTATAGAAACTGTGGTGTACAAGGGGGTAGGACGGGATGCAAAGATCAGAGTTTTTAAAGGAAAGTAGGTCTGGCTTTTTAGGGGGGAAATGGAAATTACCAGCCTTCCCTGAGGTTTGATAAATTTGAAGAAGAGGGTGCTGTACGGTACCGATGCCTTAGCCGCAGGACAAGGCGCAAGAGTCCTGCGCTGGGTAAGTGCCACTCGATGAAGAATTTTATGTAGATCTTCTCTTCAGAGATGAGTTGATATACGGTACTGTCAGCTGAGCACAGTGCCGGGAATAAATGATTTAATAGCACAAAGGGTTTCTGAAGGGAGCTAGGCAAGTATTGTCCCAAAGTAACCAACTATTCATGTTCCTTCCCTAGCGCAAATGATGCTTGAATTATCACAGGCGTGTAGAAAGCAATCTTGTAGCCAATTTGGTGCTAATGTTTGTTAGTAAAGAATCTTCACTATATATTTTCTTTTCCTGTCTTTTAAACCCACTGAAGAATGCAGGATTAATACTCAGGACGCTTTTTAATCCTAATCAGAAAGATGCTGCTTATAAACTACATCTAGGCATATTTAAATCGCATATTAGAGCCGGCCTGGGTTTGAACTGCACCAAGACAGGCTGCTATTATTTTATGCATAATTGTTTCACAGGGTTTCATAGCATAGCCCGCTCTCAGTGCAAGCACTAAACATTTCACGCAGTTATTTGCCATTTCCTCCTCTTAGACACACAGACCGTAACTTGCCGGCTCCCTACGTTGCGATTTCATTTTCTCATACCCAGGTTGTGAAAGCCGTGGGAATGGAAGTGATCTGTTTTAACTCATAACGCAGGTACTGAGCCCCCCGCTATGTCTTCAGCCTAACTGTAGCACTAGGGTGTGCGTTTATAGATTCAGTGGTGAATGCCTGGAAGTTGCTCTTCACTGCGTGTTATTTAAGATCTGATCAGTCATGCACGAAAAAGTAGACATGTTACAGCAGTGTTAATTCGCAAGACACGGAGTTGAAGGAAGGCTGTAAACAGTGGACTGGATATAGGAAAATAATCAGATAGCCAGCGTGCTGGGTAATACTTAGATTGTCTGGATGCTATCAGTGCTTCTGTATCATTCACTCCTAGTATATCTATATTTGGAGTGTACTCTACAGGTAAATTCACACAAGGACACAATTCCTGCCCTGAGAATCCTCTTTGATGCTTTTGGTACATCCCTTCCTTGGGGCCAAGCCTGCTCTCATTGCAATTAGCAGGAGCTTCAGTTGCAGTTCTTGTGCGTAAGCCTTGCTCAGATGAAGTCTGCCTGACCCCAGCAGGGCTCCTTGTGTGCCTAATTTAGGGCTGGAATTTGTCAGCAGGTCAGCACCCACTTGGATGCTAAAAAATAAGACTTTCTCAGTCCGTAGACATATTATTTTAGATCCCCTCAACGTCCACCCCCAATGTGCATTCCTGGCGGGAGCCTTCGACTCAGACCAGATCCAGAAGATCTGCAGGATTGCCCCAGCTGCACCACGTGCCCCAAACCACGGGCGTTTAACGGGTCTAAGGTGCTCCTGGTGGCACCATATAATGAATGAGAGCGATGAACATGTGTCTATGGCACAGCACTTTCATAAGGCTGGACCGATGAATGAGAAGCAAAAAGTGTATTCGGGAAACACGTAAAGCTGTATTGATGTAGGTTTTACAGGCTATGGGTTGTGATTTTCTCTGATTTTCTCCTTTCTCTCCTGCAAGGTTGCAAAGGGAAGAGCTAAGGGAGCAAATCCTGCTCTTGTTTTGACTTTCTTCAGGTGCCTGCTAACAGGTTGTTACATGAAAATCCTGGCGGGGGGTGGGGAGAAGTGGTGTGCCTGTGGGAGTTTGTGTAAGTTTCTGTGTGCTTAGCAATTGCTTGTGTCTTTGTTTGCTCTTTATCACAAGGCATGTGAATGGAGACCATTGTACATAAGGACACGCAGTCGCACCCAGGTACTCCTTGGATATAGAGGAACATTTGTACAGTAGCAGCTGACCCATGGAGATGGTAGAAGTAGGTGCTCTATCTACATTTGAAGGCAAAAAGGAGTATGTTTTATTGAATAAATCAAGGCTTTGTTAGCTAGGCCACCTTATTCCTGCAGGGAATCCGTAGGAAGGATTTATATTAAATGTTCTCTGAGGATAATGATACTTTTAAAATAGAATACAGAATATTATGCCACCTAAATCTTGATAGCCCATTCCTTCAGCTCAGAAATGCTAATGCAAAGTGCATCTCGTACTCCATACTCTATGGCAGCTCCTATTTCTTTTCTTTTTCCACTATATATTAATGTGGAGTTAGAGGCTTTATCTACACAACTACACAGCCCCCCCTCACAAGACTCTCCACACATACAATTTAACGAAAAAGCCTTGCTTTGTTCATAAATGAACAGAGACGGCAGAAAGATTTATGACTTGATTTTTCAGAGATGGGGAGGGCAACTAACATGCGGTGTTGATTTTGTGAGAAACCAGGGATACTCAGACCAGAGTAGCATTATTCTCAATATCCGCTTCAGAAATATCACCCTAAATGGAGTGGGTTTTTGAGAAACCTAAAGGATAAACAGGCAAAATTTTCAAAATTCACTGTTTTTTTTTCTTTTCCGAAACAAGATATGCTTAGATAATCTAGAATGTCAGCAGGATTTGGCACTTGTGGAAAATCCAACCCAATGTTTTAATCCGTCCTTCAGAAAACGTGCCGTAACCTCACCCCCCTGGAAGCATCGCTTCACTGAAACAGCTGCAAAAAGTTTTGCTACGTTTCACCGGTATCTTTAAAAAATCACCTAGAAGTGCAACATTTATGGACACTCAGAAAACAAATCAGAACACAGCGTTTCCATTTCAAATCAAATTTGTAGCAGTGTTGGGACTGTCTCTCTTTCAAAAGCACAATTAAATACAGTTCTGGATTTTTAACTGTTCCAAATAGAAATGCAACCACTTAGTGACATCTTTTTTTGGCTGAGTTTGTGGAGCTTCTTGAGACTTGCCTTTGGTTTCAAAGGGGGGGCGAGCTGCTCCTCTCCCATCCCTGGGATGTGAAGTCTGAAGTCTAATTATGCTGTTTTCATATTTTCCGGTTGTTCACTGCTTTACTGCTGATAAATTTAGCAAAAAACCTCCAGCTGTGCTGAGACTGTGGAAACAGTTGAGGCTTGGGGTTAGTGCTTGAAGAGCACGTAGCCTCTTATTTTCTACTCTGGTTCTGACTGACAGCTCTTCAAACTATACTCATACACTTTCTCCTGCGTGGTTTTTATGGGGGCTTTCACTTCAGTAGATGGACTTTGAAGAAATAATTTGAAGCTGGTAACTTTAATCAACAGAACTTTTTTTTTCTTGTAACCAGTTTCTTTGATGTAATTTCAAATTCAGCACCGATCAAATTCTGTAGGTTTCCCAGGAAAGATCTGCTATTGCTTAAATCAGAAAGGCAAAGATAAATACAATGCAATGAGATCTTGACTACCAAATGTGCGGACGAATAACTTGTAGTCAACCTTTAAATGCAACTTAGTCCCCAGTCTTCTTTAACTATTTGAAAGGAAGATCTGCCTCAAACTCCAGTCTGAAAGTCTGACAGTCACCCACACTTATACAGCTCTGGATCTCTGTGCCTTCAAAAGTCAAAATCCCAGTTCCTATTGAAATATTAATTTCTTAAAAGAGCAATAGCACACTTCCCTTGTCAGCAGAGGATTTCTTCCTAACAAAGCCACTCTACGGTGCAGTTCAGAGGACTTGCCTGTGAACAATGTCTACCTCGCTGTCTGATGCTACCCAGGGCTATAACCAGGCTGTCGGATCCGTAGCATCTCTCAGGTTCTGGATCCGTGTGAACCACTTGCTTTCTCCCTGGCACGTCTGCCCCACGCACCCCTTCCCCAGTCCAGCCAAACATCCCAAATCCTCAGGCACCAGTAACATGGGACATGCTGACAAACCTCTGCCTCCCAGCGTAGGCTCAACCGTAATGATTTCTGTGTTTCATACCTACTTTGCAAAGATATAAATAACCACTATCGGCTCCTGCGAAGGAGAGCCCCGTTCATCTCGCTTTGCTGCCAGTTCAGCTCTGCGTGGGCAAATAGGTGTTAAACTGAATTTTAATCTGCTGGTAATGAAAATCTTATTATATAGCTCTGCCTGAGGGCTAGGAAAGTTCGTGCACCACAACGGCACGGTTAGTGTGTTCGGGTGAAATCTGAGCTCGTGGGTGAGGATTTCTGAGAAAGCAGACAATTCATGCTTTCTGCTGATTGCCAGCAACGTATACACATGTATCTATATAGACTGAAGCTCTTTCTCTCCACTGCCTGCAAGTATATGCACTACTGTTCTTGCTGGGATGAGGACTAGCTGGAGGATACTTCTGTTTGGAGAGAAAAGTGGGGAGGAGGAAGGAAAGAAAAGAAATAGTAGCCCCCCAAAACGTGCTTTATGAAAATGTGCATACAGCAAACGTACCAGATGCTTGTACTAAAAACTGGTGGTCCTTCTGCCAGCTCTTGTTTGCCATCCCAAGGTTATCAGTTTGAAAGGAAGATATAAGGGACAGAAATCTTTCCTTCTGTTGCTTTTATTTGGCTTATTTTCTGCCTGCCTAAGTCAGCCAGGGATGCTTTTAAAGCCAGCAGCACTGCACCAATTTGCATGAGCAGGACCTTTGGGCTTTCTGTCCTTAAGCTGAAGAAAGGCATATTAGCATGAGATCCACTGAGTTTATTAGATACTGGTACTTCGTGTCAGTCTCCCGCTCCTGTCCCTTCTCCAGAGGTCCCTGGTTCTACTAGTAACCCAGTCACCAATCCCATCTCTCCCCTTGTTCTACAATTTTACACACTCCTGCTATTGTGTTCGCCAATTCTCTGGTTCATAAAGCCTCGCTTCATCTCCAGATCACTTTTGCACAATGACTCCTAGCATGGTGCTGATAAGAAAATCTTTTTACCTATTTAATATGACTATGACCAGTGCAAGAGTGGGATAATTGATATTTATGGGGAAAGGAATAGGAAAAAAAATTAAAGTGCTCCCATTGAAGCTTCTTTAAAAGCAATTGCTAAAGATGTTGCACAAGTGACTTTCTGCACACATTTGTGGTTTTTTAAATTTCCTGTTAAATTTTTCAACAACGTTTTAATTAAAGCCTTTATTAGTGAGTTTTTCATTAGAAAGGACTGCCAACATTTTTTATTATTTTCTCCTTCAGAATTTTTTAAGTGACACTATGTAAATGCTTTGCTTTAAAGGGGTCATTCTGGGAGAAAGTAAAAAAGAAGTAACAGCGTTAAATCGGTCATGCAAAGGTGTGATGTAGGCATAGCTTGTCTTAATGAATTTTGTTTACTAAGTGAGTCTAATTTCTGGTCACAGCAATTTTGGTGTATTGATTTCTAGCCCCATACTCGCCCGGTAAACAAGATCTCATCACAGTTCCTGCGTTGTGTCAGTAAATCCTTTCCTCTTCGGCAAATCAAATATTTTAATCTCCAGCTTTTGACGGCTTTCATACGCAATTGCATGCAACTCGCTACGTGAAGAAGCTCAGAGCTGCAGATCTGGGGGTGGGGAGGGGAGAAGCCTAGCGCTCTCGTCCCCATTAACACTCATTAGCTGATGGCGCCTTGTCCCAGACCATGCCAGCTGTCTGCATCTGCATAGCTTCTCCCTTTCCATCGGGGCTACCTCAGCCTCAACCTGTGCCTGCGTTGCAGTTGCATAAGTGACTGGGCTCTAATACAGGAAGCCAGGAGTAAGGTTGGCTGCTGGGAGGTGCTTGGCTGCAGCAGCAGGGAGCTCAGCATAGGCTAATGTGTGTTTTGGTACTCAAGCTACCATAAGGCTGGCCCTGGTACCTCTAGCTTACTCCGTGCTCACACATAGACGTCATGCTGCAGCAGTTTTAGCCTTTGCTTTTTCATGACATCATCTCTGATAGAGGACATTACACATAATTTTCAGATACAGCAATCAAGCCACAAGAAACTAAATGAAAAATCTTAAATTTGGGTCTGTAGGGGAAGCAAAATTCTGGATACAAACTGACTGCCATTGCTCAGCTGCTCCTGGATTTAGATCGCCATCTTTAGGTATTTGCCTTTGCGGGTTACTCGCATAGTAGCATAAGTTATCAAAAAAACCTCCATGTAACTTCATAAATAAGAATAAGCTAGTATTTCCTCCAGTTTAGCCCATTAGACCACTGCTTTTTACCATTCTTGTGCCAGATATCCCAATGACTATACTAAGCGTACTGAAGAAGTGCAGATGCCTGAGCTATAAGTAACGCTTAGAAAGGGAGTGTTGCATATATTTAAAGTGTGTAAGAGCCCAGCAGATGTTGTGCCAAGATTAGGCTATAACATTGTCGTGCCTATCTGAGATCATCTCCTTGGAGAGTTTGGTTTTGAGACTTGTGTAACACCTTTCCTTTCACATTGACCTCTGAGATAATGTGGAGATAATGTGCATCAGGAACATAATATTATCAAGAGAGCCAGGCAGTAGCTTGGGAGTTGGTACAAGGGCACATGAATAATGGCATTATTTCCAATCAGAAAACTGCTAAATTTAAGTCTATTGCTGAATCCAACCAAACACAGTGCAGCTTGGCACTTTATGTAGGGTGTGCACCCCCATAAAATCGTGTTGGTAACAGGAAACAATATCAGGCCTGAAAAGAAAGCTGAAAAAAAATCTCCATGAGCATGTGGAAGGGAATACTACATGTTTAGTGATATTTTTAGCTGGTAGCTTAATTTCAAAGTGCTTTTTAATCTAAATATCCTTCCTTGAACAAAGTGAAATGGTAAGCCACAACCTGAAAAATGGTAAAATTTCTTAGCGGTTTGGAGCTGGTTTTGCCTTCAGCTGAGGCATTTCATAAAGGACAAGGTGAGCCACTTACACCCGCTAGCCACGTACACCCGTCACAAAGCAAAGGGGTAGATATTCTGCTTAATTTAAAATTATCCCAAATGAAGCTGTTGGTGCGAATACCAGTATGCGGTGCGGTTGCGTGCAGCTGAACATGCAAGTGCTTAAGATAATCCTCAATTACACATGTGTTTAACTGCCACCACAAGTATTGTCAACAAAGCAAAGAGCTTTGCTGAGCAGGGATGGGTCCCTGCTTTCAGCATCTGTGTGAGTAAATATGTTATATGTAATATATATATATATATATGCACATATATATATATATATGTAAATATGTAATACGTAAATAGTAAGCAGACTTGCTGTTACCAGCAAGGTTGCTGTCTGTGCTGAAGAACACAGAAGTAATAACCTGCAAAATGAAGATGGTGTAAATGTAATTCTAACACTTCCCAGGAGTGTCTGGCTTTGCGACTTTAGCAGTGCCAGTACAAGGCAGTACTTGTTTTTGTTTTATGGTAATACATTTGATTCAGCAGTTAAAATCAGGAAGTTCTAAAAGTAATGATGCTAATTCACCACAAGAAAAAAAAAATAGGTCTTTCCTATCCAAACAGCAGGAAGATGAGCCAAAACTAAATGTCAGTGGTGATTCCTGTCTTGTGTGTATATGGTCAGAAAGGGGAAGCTGTCCGACTTTGATAAAACCACTCTTGAAAAGTTGTCATCGAAGGTCTAAATTATTCATTTGCCTGCATCATCACTACATGCATGCTAAACAGGAGCCATGCTCTTAAAAGATGAGCTAACAAAATACTGGGTTTGCACTGTTTTATCTTTGTTTATGGTTTTTTCCAGTGGAAGAAAGACGAGTAATGATACGCTGTTTTTCACAGTGCATTAACTAATTATAGACATTAAAGATGAAAAACACCTATTACTTTATTTAAATCTTCCCCTAGCTATTGTCATAGCTGACAAATCCAGTTCTTTTTTAAACACAGTTTCGCAAGCTACTTTCTCTTTGTACAAGCATACTTTACAGCAAAAAAAACACCATAAAATAATCAGCAATGTTATTCCCTTACCTGTCCAGGCCGCGTGTCCTTCCAACTTCAAAGGTCACTGCTAGGAGTTGAAAGATCCTCCGTGAGTGATGCTTTTATTTACTGTAAGGGTAGCTTCCTCTTGCTCCTATCTGCAAGTCCATTTCCATAAGGCTTCTCTTGCAGCATCTGCAAAACACAATGCATATAAAGTGAGCACATGCTGTGTTAGAAAGGTTAGAAAGGAATCACCTGGATTTTATTAAAAGAGAAGTCAAAGTAGACTCACGGTGAAACACAGCACCGCATGCGTGAATGCTTTTTCTTCACTTCCATACTTTATATACTGTAAGCTTATTCGGGGGGGAAAAAAAGGTAATACAATTTTTCACCATCATGACTGGGGTTTTAGTTCTAAAGGGAAATCATGCAAAAAGTAGGCTAGCAGAAGTCACTCATTGCGTGAAGGGTATGGAATAAGCTACTCCACACGCTTAATTACATCATCAAGAAAAGGCTTTTCTATGCACTAAAATCAGAAGAGGCTTTGACCTCAGTCTTATGTTGGTGATTGGACATAAACATAAGTCTCGCAAAATAACAGAGATCATCAATATGTGCCTGGTTATATGTTCTTAGGACACCTATGCCCTATCATGATACCTGCATGCATTTGCAGCTTCCCTGAGATACCAGGATGAGCTTGCTGTGAGCACCTATGTAACCCAAGACAGCCAGGGAGGTAATCTCTCAGATTACACGTCCTTGGAGAACTGAGCATTTTAAACCCTACTGGGAGGACATTTGAGTCTTCCCCAGTTTTCCCTCTTTCTTTTCCAGTCACAGAGGATCAGTTTCTTTGTTAGGAGCAACAACAACCTAAGACCAGTTCAGGCAAGCTGACAGCTCTGCTAGCCCGGGGAGCCATTTCTGCCTTTTTGCAAGGTCAATATGATCTCTTGGATCCATCATCTCGGGTAAGAGAGGGCTGGGATTCACCTGGTAGCTGAAGCACCTGACTGCTAACAGCCTTCAGGACTACAAAGTAGGGAGCACGTACAGAAAGCTTAAATAAATGCTAACAGGCTGGTCAGCTTTGCTAGGGAAAAGAAAAGTCTGAAGTACTACTCTTGCACCTCAGGTTCCTGAAGATACCTCTTGAAACTACTTACTCGGGCAAGCATGCAGTTGCTTAAGTGAAGATGACACATCAAAGCCTAATTTTGTCTGTTCTTGACTTTTTAGTACCTAAGAACCCATGATGAATTAATACTGCAGTAGAAGAATATGACTTCTGCAGTTCCTCCAGTGTTTCATTATGTTAGCATAGCATTAAAAGGAATTACTTTTTTCTTTTGGTCTTGATTTTTAGGTGTATTTCCCTGTTCCCATGCAAGTCTCAGGCATAATTGCACTATTTAAGTGTTAAGAAAAGAAAGGAAACACCAGGAAAACTGGTTTCTCACCTATGTCTTATTGCCTGGAGTTCTAAATTAATTATCCCTCTTAAGGGAAAATGGATGTTGAATGGGGAATAAGGCACAGCTGTTGAAGCAGGGTATAAATAGGAAAAGGTTTAAGAAGAAAAAAAAAAGGTGCACTTTGAGCTAGAAAGATGTGTAAGGCAGCATTGCTCTTGGATTTAGACTATTAGGATGAATTCAGCACTAATATTATGGACGTATTGAGGCTTGGTCCCGTTTACATTTCCTCGCATCGATAATAAAGCTTGGGGGAAGTGCCAAAGGTGTGTTCTTACCAGGAGGGTCCCGGAGCGGGAAGGGCAGTGAGCCAGGATGTTGGGGGACACCACGGGACACCCCTGCTCTGCAGCCCGTCTAGGACTGACAAAGTGCATGGGATTTCTGAGAGCAATCGTGAGAATTGCATCCTGTGCTCGAGTTATTTTGAGGTGCAATAGATACTAATCTGCCTACCCTTGTAACATGAGAGCCTGCCTGCAATGCTCAGCCTAGGCACACAGCAGTATCATACGTATAGCAGGTGTGCATTTGCGTGCGTACTCGATTTCTGATTTCTTACAATGACATCCTTAAAGACAAGAATAAATGCACACAGGCTTTGCAGCAGCAATGAGGCTATTCCACGCTACCACACCCAGTATCCAACAGTGTTTTCAGAGGGTGTGTTTACAAGTAGGTAGGTAGGAGTTAACCTGTCTTTTGGGACATCTTTACCTGCCTTGCATCCGTACGAGGCTTAAGTCCTAAAGCACGGATATTATATCCCATTTAAATTTATCTGTGTGTTTAGACAGACCATTAATTCGACAACACTATTGGACAACCTTCTGGCACTGCATTGCTTTTGTTTAAGCTTAGTCAGCAGCAACCACTTAACAGTCTTTATTGGTGTAACTGAACTGAATTAAAACAGCCCTGTGTAGACAAACCCTGAGAATTTAGTGCAGTTCAAGCTGTGCTGGTGTTTCTTTAGGCATGACGGAGTAGCAACTGGGATATTAGTGCCTTTTTTTCATTCTGTGAAAATAATTTTTGCTTCTCTCTCCATGTCTCACTAGTCATAGCATCTGAATCACTGCATGAAAAGAGAATCAAAATGTAGGCCAAGTGATTAGACAGAGACAAGCAATGCTGGATTCTTCAATCTATGGTTCCCCAGATAAGATAAAAGGAGAGAGGAATTCTCACAACCAGTGAAAATGATATTTAGTTTTTTAAATAATGTAAAATTGGAAAAAAAAATCTTTTCAGGCTTAAACTAGGCTATGAAAACTGCACCACTGAGTTGTATACTAACTTCTGAAGCAAATGGTCAAAGTTTTCGAAAGTAGAAAAGTTGACATTTTTTACATGCAAGTATCTCGCTTCCTCTCTGCTTTCCAATAGGTGCTAATCAATTACCTACCTTAAAGAAAGCTTCCCTCTGCTCCTTGGAATCTAAGGGGAACATCAGTTAACTACAGTATTAATGAGGCCTGATTACAGGTTTTTCTCTGACTGTTGTTGTTTTCACCTCCCTTTTCTGCCAATATTTAACTAGGGTTTCCAGACGCACAAAAAATCTTACCTATTCCTTCCTTTCATCAAACATTTGATAATTGAGTTCCTGCTTTTATGACTTTCCTGATAAATATAATTTTAGATTAGACGGTTTAGAATGGGCCAGCTTAACTAGGAGTTGCTAGAAAAGAATTTCATACTAGCATTATCAGTGCTCATTGATGGTGATGACTCTGGATTATTTGTGCTGCAGTTAAATTCCAGATTCGACGAGTTCCTTCTTCCTTATCGACATACAAAATGTCTTCTGTGATACTCCTTTGCAGGAAATGTGAAGGGGAAGGATGAGACTTCTGACGTCTCACAGGAGGAGTATCATCTTAGCGTTGAATCTGTTACAATTCAAAGCCACAGGCCTTCTCCTGGGGTCAGATACCCAAGTCAATCCTTTATTTACTCTGTAATGTGGTAGTACCACTTTGCCTCTCAATGCCAGGTTTGGAGCCTGGGTTTAAATCCTTCTCCTGCCTGGGAGGGGGTTGATCTCCTTAGGGAGCTCTTTAACCACATTAAGTTATTCTGGAGAACCTGTTCCTGACTTGCCGGGACAGTGAATGAGAACGTCTCTAGGAGCCAGTGCTTATGGCACCTGCTGGGGAGGAAGATGCCGGGGCTGCAGCCAACGCTTGGGCTGACACTTCGTACCTTGATACAATCCTGGAGCTGTTCCGTCTACTTTAGGCTTTCACTGATCAGCTGCAGCTGAGTTATGTTCCTGGCTCTGAAGGTGTAAATTCTGCTGCTTGGCCTCGGGCCTGGCATCTATACACTAAATTATCTCCCATGTATAATATAATCTTGGGATGATTTGGGTTATCTTTCCCAATATACAAATTCCAGCCTGACTAGAATTAATTGCCTGTACCTTAATGTCTCTGGCAGTCTTTCTTCTGCTGGAGGCACAGCATGGTGCCAGCAGATCTGTCCAGGTTGATCATTACAGGCTCTTGGTACGTGAGCAAGCTCTGGAGAAAAAAACAAGCGTATTTCTGTTCTAGGTAAGGCCCTCCTCATCCAAACTTTGTGTACGGAGTTAGAGCTTTGACCAGAAAATTGCTGAAGCCTGGACCAACAGGAGAAGATGTTAGCATAGATTTGGACTCTCTAGATGAGCTGAATGAAGCATGAAGAGGAGCAGCGATGGGGAGGGAACAGAGGCAGAGGAATGTGTACTGGGACACAAGGATTTCTAGTCGTTTCTTTGTCTAGGCCAGCTAAAGAATTATTGCTCCCAGACTACTCCCCAATACCAGCCTGGCTAAATGCCTCCCCTGCTATTGCTCCTGAATTGTGAGCTGAAAACCCACAATATACCCAAGGCCTTACGGCTGGAAAAGGATGGTTACAGGGTTGAAAAAAAAAAAATCACTGTGAGTAGTATTGTTCTGTTTTTGTTCGGGACAGGGGAGTCATTCAAGGCTGTAATGCTGTCGGTGTACAAGTGAAGCAGAGGGCAGGCAAACAGCGAAAGTGGCTGAGCCCGGGGATGCTGGAGGAGGCTGAAGTCAGATGCAGTGAAATCGCAGCACAGGGCACTGGGCTGGGGAGAGCTTACCCTGGGCAGGAATATCAACACATCCACCCACTTCCAGAGAACAAACAAACACGATTGCGATCCTCCATGAATACATGCACTTCTTCTTTTCCCATGGTAAAGGCCCTTTGTATAACTCTTTAATTTAAACCAGTGAAATTGGAGCAACATAAAATTAATTTCTCTGGGTCCTGTTCCATAAGCATCAATTATAATGTCTAATCTACATGAAGTGCTGCTAAGTTTAGTAACCGGCTCTTTATTATGCAGCACCCAAAACCATTCAAATATATTCCCATTAAGATGTAAGATCATGCAAACGTTAATTGTAGAATCATCCAAATGTTAACAGTTGTTTTTTTGCCTCCTAAGGCTATAAACAGCTATTTTGATTAGGTTGCCATGTTCCACTAAAATACATTTTCAAAGAGAAATTTCTCAATTGGAGCTTTGCTCAACAGTGGGCACAAAACAATGTCCTCTCAGAAGGTACAGAAAGCAGAGAGGCTGGTGCCTTTATTTATGGCAAGGACACTGGAAATCAAGATTTGATACTTGCTCAAAGAATTTCACTGGTGGTACAGGAAGGAGGGGCATGCTGCTGTGAACATGTAAATCATTTATGCTCTCAATTAAAAATTTACTCAACGCCTACAGTTTTTGCCTGAGATATGTCTGGGAAAAAAGCCCTGAAAACTGCCGCTATCTCCTCCAAGGGCATATATCTTGTCATCTAAAGGAAAATTCAACTTTGTTCTATATTTGACATTTCATTGGCCTCTTCATTGATTTTTTAATGTACCTGTGTATTCTTTTGACTTCCTTTTCATTTTGCTCCCGCAGCCCGATGTTTTTCTTTTCCTTATAGCAGATTATTGTGTAGCTTTTGCTTCAGTGTTACACATTTTTGCTCTCTTGTTATCTTTTGCTGTCTTCTCTTTCTTTCTTGTCATTACGGTTTCTTCTGTGTCCTTCCACTCCTCTGCTTGTGCTGCTTTCGTTTCTACAAACATGTTCATCTTTACTGTTATAGCTCGCTTGTTGGTCGCTCTCTTTCTCCACCTTAATTTGTGTTCAATTCTCCTATTTTCTCATTAAGATGCCTCAAATGGACCACTCAAAAGTAATAAAGCAAAACAAAACAAAAAAGACGCAGGACAAGAGAGCATCCTAGTTATGCAGACCACTCAAGAGAAAGCTTAGGTCTGGTACGCAAATTTTTCCAGGGCTGAAAAGAAAGGTGATTAGATTGGAAATCGGGAGCCATAGCCTGACTCTACCTGTTTTTTGCCGCCTCTAACTCAGGTGCTGGGTTTGTAGGTAATCTAGCCACGCCAAGGAAGAGGTATTTTAACTCTCTTTTTCTCCACTCTCTCTTAGTTTCTGGGAAAACTCCTGCTTTGGGCAGAAAGGTGAGGAATGTCTGTCTGTTCCTACGAGTACTGAATGCAAGGACCTATGGTGGACACAGCCTGCCCCAACAAGCAGCAGTCACACAGTGCTGGGGACAGCTACACTGAATATGGAGCAGATCTTCAATTCACTCTGCTTTGTAATTTTTTTTTTTTAATTAATAGTGGAGAGGATCATATTTGAAGCATCAGATAAGAAAAATAATATAAAAAATAACCCTTGGTTAAGGTAACATTAAGACACCCCGTAAGGAACATCCAAGTTGTGTTTTACTTCTAAAAATGCTATAGCTTCTTCTCCAATACCCATAGGGTACAGATATTCTTGTGGGTTTATTCAACAATGGCAGTGCTGAGAAGCAGTCCACCTTACAGCTTCTTCCTCTGGTCTCTCACTTTGGGCTTTGTCCATCATTCCTGATGCTGGCAGGACTGATAATGATGTTTCCCCTGCACAGTGTGAATGGGAATATGTGATGGGTGCAGGGCTATCTGAAAAAAAATCAGAGAGGGGTTTTTTTTGAGATCAAAGCATACTCTACAAATCTATTTTTCACTCTGATTTCTTTTTTTTTAAACAGAATTATGCAACATCCATAGACTTTATCAAGAAAGGAATAATTCGGTACATATGTCAGCAAGCATAAATAATTTTTTAAAAAAGGTGTGAACATGGAAGTATAACCTAATCACTTATTTAAAGCAGTTTTGATTTGCTATGAAGGCAGAGCTGGCACATACTGTAATACACAATGCACAGTGCACTTGGGCTGGGTTCATGGCATATTCCAAAGGATGTTTTTAGAAGGAATTTTGTATCACTATCTCTTTCTTTTTATTTTTTTATGATTTGACCAATTATATTTTTAATAGCTTATGGCTGCTAAGGTTGCTTCTGTCTCTTCCTTTGTACCCTAAGTTCAAGACCTTACCACTTGCTTGTAACTTGGGAGGCAGGAGAAAAATGGCATTACAAGAAACCATTGTGCAAAGAGCATTAAGAAGAAGTAATGGGTCGTAACGCTATGAATCGTACCTTGGCATAACCACAAACCTCATTCATCATTCAGGAATCATTTACTTTTTGTCATGGTGAATTATCCTTGCATGAGTTTTGCCTTCATCTATTAGTTAAAGCTCATGTTGTAACCTAAAAACTTCAAAATTAAATAAATAACTAAATTACTCTTAGAGTACTGGAATAGCTGAATCGCAAACAAACAAATGAGCAAAAAAAGACTCCAAAGCTTTCCAGATGGCTGGTTCCCACTTATGTACATTTTTTCTCTGGAGCTTCAAAACATGTTTAAATTATGAAATTTGGTGTCATTACAAGAACTTGGCAAGCACTCATTAAGGTTTTAGTCTGAGGAGTGATACTACAGAGTTAGAGAACTGAAGATGAGCAATGTGGAGTTGTACGGCTATCCTTGTGTGTGCACAGCACTGCCAGCATGGGTTATAGCACACGGGGCTCTGGTTCCCAGGGTCTGGCTTTTTCATGTGTCACACTCCCGCTGCTTCCTTGGGCCAAATCCATCCTTGGTAGAGTTAGTGAAAATGGTGAAATTGCGTCGGTAATTTATTTGACTTCCTTCGCTCAAAACTGCTTGCTTGGCATCCCCTGTGCTCTGTCTCCAGCTTCTGCGGAGGCCAAGTGACTTGTACGTGTTTCCTCTGCTCCTGGCAGTGCTTGCAGAAGTGAGGTAGCCAGTGAGTGCCTGGCTTTGCCACTGCAAATCCCTTTGTGCTGCTGGGGCAGACTTACTGCTCCACAGACAGAGTCCCCTTCTTTGCTGGGCCAGCAGAACAGGGGGGAAAGGCTTACGGAGGCTGCTTTGGAGTGGAGGATGGCAGCAATAACAAACAGTGGGAAGGAAAGTGAGGGGAAATGGAGGATGGCAAAAAAGGAAATACACAAACAGTATTTTTTTACCGTTTTGAATATATTCTGAGGCTGGCAATGTTGAGTTCTCAGTTCAAGCAGTGTCTTGCACCTCCATTCAACCTGGCGTCAAGCTGGCAAGCAGGAAAAGGTCCTGTACTCCAACTGCAGGGGAAGCACGCTCCACTGGGGCAATGGTGGGGGAGAAGATGGGAGATGCGCCTCTCATAGCAGATTCGTACTTGAGAGAAGTGGGAACCTTCCTTTGTGTCTCAGCTCCTCCTGGCTGCAATCACAAGAGCCTCTCTCTAGCTCCTGCAAGCCATCCACTGTCACCTCTTTAGGGCCATGGGACAAAATCCTGTTACGTGGCCCAAGGAGAAAGCCAGAGCCTTCTTATTGCATGGACACTTTCTTCTGATGCATCTTGTTATCCAGGCAACGTTTGAAGGAAGTCCTGTCTTTACTGGTCTGGTGATAGAGACTGCTCCCCGCTCTGCAGTAAGGGCAGGTTGGTTACTGATACCTCAAGATACAGGGTTAAGGGCAGTAATAACACCAAAAAGAGAGGGAGCAAAACAAACAAAAAAAACCCCTCCACTGGTGGCGTTCTAGTAAAAAAAGTTACCTCTGGAATTAGCAAGAACATTACACCATTGTGTGGTGCTGCAGACAGCCAAGCCCTGCTCAACACCAGACAATAGACAAATCACTCTGAATTATTCAGCTGTAGCTTGATTATTCAAGAAGAGGATGTAGCAACTATTCATGTCAAAAGGAGGGAGGGAGGAGGCGGGTAACTGCAGTTCCCTTGTGCAAGCCCGGTGCATGCAGGATACTCACATGCTGTCCATACTGCATTAATGTCAAAGAAGTCCCTCAAAAGGGACCTCCTGTAATCCTTACATCACTGGTCTCCAGGGAACGACCCTGCCATTGGTGTCACACTGATGTCACATTCTTGCTCAGTAAGTAACGTACCCTGCAGTAAGCACGTACATAAGCACTCAAGTGACCAACCTGCTCTGTACCCACCAAAGCATGGTTTGCTGTCTGCTCCTCGGATTTATTTCCAACAGACCATTCCTTTGGGCCTCGACCAGCTGCTATCTTATGCATTTGTGGACTCCAGCCATGTGTCACTGCCAGTATATGAATTAAAAGCAAACGCTGAAAATAAGGTGAAGAAATAAATAACAGCATAGCAGGAAGAGATGCGCTTAAGCCTGCACAGTGGACGTGGTGTGACTCCTTTCTAATAATTCACTGTCCGTCAAGTCACTATCATGTGTAATAACCTGCAGATGGCTCAGCAGTGGGTAGCATTAATATACCTGGGCCCCTCTGGCATACAGGTGCCCTGCACTGTTCTTCCCACCCTCTCTTTTTGCCAGCAGACAGCCTTGCGCCTTGTCGCTGACTGTCAGGTGAAGTGAGCAACACGCACTCGCTGTCATACAAAACACTTTGGTTTGCTCCCAGAGAGCTAGTATGCCTTCGCCAGGTGGGGAGGAAGGACAGCAGTGTCTGCTTGATGTCACTGACTTTTTGCAATGGTACCAGACGAGAAGTGTGTCAAGCAGTGGAAGAACTGAAACATCAAGGATATTCAGACAGTTTGCTGATGTGATTTTTGTTCATTCACTATTCTATCCAGAAGCATGGTCTGATTACATGCACCGCCGCTTTCAAGGGACATCTCTGATGGTGGGGCAGTACGGAAAGCCTCCAAGTACTCCACATGTGCTAGGACTTGCACTGTACAAATGCATATATGGACTCGGATGACATCTAAAGGCTTACTGCGCTTTCGTAAGACCAATGACATCATGCGACAATTTCTCAGGGAGGTTTTGAGAAAGGCAAAAAAAACTAAGCCCTGTAAAAGGAAGAACAGGAAGGTATGTCTGTTGGAGTGGTATACAGGGTAATGTTATTAAAGTTACTTTTCCTGGAAGATCTAAAGGAAAATATAGAGAAGGAGATTCAGAACATGTTTACATAGGACTGGAAGGGACCTTCCATTACAAGCGCCGTGTCACATAATCCATGATAAAAACATAAAACCCACAAACTGAAGAGTCTCTAGGCTTCACTGTTTACATTGAAGGGCTATTGCAAAAACTTGCCACTAATGTTGGAGAGCATCTTTGGATTCCCCACTTAAATTTATTGATGGTGAATTTACCGCCATTATCATAAACCAATCACAAGTATTGAGATACTAGGAAAACGGGTGCTGAATAACATCTGGCGGGACTGAAAACAAAAGACAGTCAACCGCTAAACTAAAAATCACACAGCAAGATTCATGAGTCAGACCGCTTTGTCGTCTTTTACAGTTGAACTCTCTCTTTATGCTGAAAAAATCCTAAACTGAAAAATCCTTGCATTTTGCATTAATAATTAAAGCAGACTACTTCCGAGTGAGCACAGATTTGTTACAGTAGATTAATAAGTTTTCCTTTACGACTTACAATGAGCAGTTTCTATGTAACCTGCTTGTCTTTCTAGATATCATTTACAATACTGAATATTGTTGTTTCAGTTGTGGTTTTGTTGATACTCTCGCAATTTACTTGCAGGCAATGCCAAACCCGTTCAGCTCACCTGAACACTTAGGCAAAAGTCAACTTGATCTGCACTGCTGCAGAGACATACTCGGTAAGTTGAGGGGGGGGGAGTACAAGCAGGTTTGAGAGCTCAGCAGGCAATCTTAGTCTCATTAGTGATGCGTAAATACACGGGGGGGAGAGACTGGAGGTGAAATGCACTCTCTCATACAAGTTTGAGGTCAGTGGGGCTTTGAGCTTCCTAACACAATAATGAGAAATCATCTCTCAAAAGCGAGAAAGGAGCCCCAGGGCTACCTTGGGCTACTGCTTCTAGCACAGACTCAAAAGTCCGACAATAGCAAATCCTGCCCCCATTCAGGTTACAGTAGATGGATGGGCATGCTGATTAAGGACAGAGATCCTTGTCTCACATAAAAGCTGACTGGCTCCTTGTCTGAAAGGCTTAATAGCACTGTGATATTTGTGATACTGATGCCATTGTTTTGGAAGGTGGAGATACTGGTACCTTAGAAGATTCAAAAAGTATTATTGTTCAGTGCTAAATTTAATTTCTTGTCATTGAACTGGGCAAAGAAACTCAACCCTTTTCTTCGAACGTCCAAACAGAAAAACACAACCTTATTAGCAGCATTATCCTGAAAGCTCTGTTTTCCTCCCTGCTGCATTACCCAGCTTCTAGAGCAATTCTTCTCCAGCCCCGCACTTCTATCCTGCTGCATTCAGGAGACCTGGAGCACAAGTCTGAAGAGAAACATACCCCAGTACAATGAGGAGACTATTTAGTATTCTGAATAGATTCACTATCACACTTTTGAGTAGTAATATTCACTCCTTTTAATAAGAAAGACCTCAAAAATAATAATTGCAACGTGTGTCATTAATACTACATTGTAGGCAGAGGAAAACCACTCCCTTTGTTCCTACTCATTCGTATTATTACGTACATCTTTGTGTGTGTGTAGCTTCCTGAAAAGCCTAAGAAGTAGCTAACAGTCTTTCTGAAAATTATTATAGAAAATTTTATTTCGTAGTGAATCAAGGATCCGATACTGGAAGAAATTTCACTTGTCAAGAGAGCTAGCATTCAATAAGGTAACCTCAGCTTTTTTAAATCAAAGCATTTGATGGGACATGGGCCCTCAACACACAAGATACCACAGCTGATACAAATGATTGGGACCACTAACGGTCTGGAACAGGATGGTATTTACAGGTGTGGAAAATGAATGATCTCGTGAAAAAACCCTGCAAAAAAGGAAAGCTTCAAGAAGAAAATATCTCTCATTTTGCCACGTCCTGCCTAACCAAAATCTTTGTGTAGCCAAGCACTTTGCAAGAGTGAGCTGGTAAAGACATCTGCAGTTAAAACTGCCAAGATTTTCAGTATTTTGCCAAAATTTTAACTACCAAACTAAAATATTCCAAGCTCGCTGTCTCCCTTAAGCTGTAACAAAATGGTCCAGCAATGTTCGCAAAAATGGTTATGAAAAAAGAGTATTTTTAATCAAAATTATTCACCCCAGCCATTTTTTGGAAGTAGACGAGAAATCAACGTATGTCTGCTTCAGTCTGCAATTTGCCTCTTGAATGACCATTGGATTGCTTTTCACATTAAAGACATACAGATTTGGCTGCAAATGTAAGACTTCCGAAATCACTGATCTAAGTGGCTGTTTTGCTATTGACTTTACTGAGACTACTATTTTACCCATCGATATCACCCTCAGTACCACTAGTGGCAGATGATAACACGTTGAGTAGAGTCTTTTGGCAGAAGCAGCTCAGTCCTCCTTGGGGAGCATGCAGATCAAAAGCCATGTAGCTACATGCACTGTAGCTACTGCGTACAGCACCGAGCTCAGATTAATATGCCATATCATGAGGAATATTATCTGCAGCATCATTCTAATGCAGTTTCCAGTAAGCTCTGAGCGCAGGCAGAGCAGTCTGCCCCAAAAGCCTACGCAGACACACTACCTGTGGCATAGAAAACTGTTCTAGTGCAATGTGCAGGCAACAGGATTGAAAGAGACAAAAAGTGTCCTCTTAAGCTTGCACATGTTAGGGACTGCGACTGAGGAAAAATGTCTTTCATTGCTAGCTCTCACATTACTTGCGTCACAGCACTATAGTATCTAGAAGACCAAAATAAAAGCTGCAAAGGGGGCGTTTATTAAACTATTTTATAACGGTGCTTAATTCTGCACGTGAAACTTTCCTTAGTATTCCATGTCAACATAGTTAACTAGGAATACCCAGGCTTAGAAATAAAGGAATTAATGATCCGACCCAGCAGTGGTATAAATCGGCAAGAAGCACTACACATGCTAGATCAACACGGGCTGCGTTGGAGATGGTCTGACTGTGAGCTAATGGTATAGACTCACAGATTCAACGTTCTCACTGCATTTCACATCTTCAAACTTCTAATACCTACTGTGTTTCTACACCTACTGCATACTTTCAATCACTGCGCGTGCTGATGTCCAAGGAAAATTTTGCCTTCGGCAACATGGAAATAAACCACTGAGAATAAATCCCTTTGTGCGGACATTCTGAGACATAGCGGGGTTCTGATTGTAAAATGTCCTGCACCCTCATATTGGATAAGAAATAAAAGCAAAAGATCATGTTACTTTACCAAACTTCCAATGTCTTTTGAAAATTAATTTTTAATCTGAATATGCCGCAGATTGAGTAGGTTGCTCTGAAGACAGCTGTAGCTTTTTGCTGACATGATCAGGTAATGTGGTACCTCTGCCTCTTCCAGAGGCAACCACTTTAAATGCACTGGGTTTCAGCTGATCACTTCAGAGGTTAGGATTTTTCTGCTGTGTTTCCTGGGGCATTTTGTTTTCAATGGCCATGAATTGATGGCATTGTTCATCTTTTCCTAAGTCTTCTAAGTCACAAGGTTGAAACCTTTCGCATTTGCATATGTTTCTATGTACTATTTATAAAGCTATAACTAGCAAATATTGTCCTGTATTGACGAGTCACTCTTAATGAGGGAAATACTAGTATTTTGCAAGGAAGAAAATGAAACAGTACAGCTCTATCTTGTCCACAGCAAGGCAGCAAGTCAACCTAAGAAATAGCTGTAAAATCAGAGGTTCTCAGATTCACTCCTAACTCATCCCTAACCAGCTGAGTCACACTGACTGCTGAAGTCGGGAAGAAATCAATGGAGAAACAAAGATGAAAGCATCATCATCAGTTGCACTGTGTTTAGATGTCCAAGTCTGTAAACAGAGTTGTACCACATAGAAACTCACAATGCAGGAACTAATCTCAGTATGTGGGCCTGACCCCGCCACTTACGGCTGCGTGGGGCGTTTCAGACCCTCCATACGGCCTTACTTTCTACAACTTTAAACATCTTTTAACGTGAAGTCCACCGGCTTTTAAAACTGATGTTGTCAGTACCTCTAGTTTCCTTGCAGAGCCATGGTCCTGACAACAGTTCCTTTGATAACCGCCCTTCTCTCAATGAACAAGTCAGGTCAGAGAGCTGACATCAGAATGGAAAAGACTGGGAAAGGACAAAGAATGGCTTTTTCTAAAGAAAGTATACTTCCACTAATTCTGAGATGCCACTACTTGTCTGCATTTCATGCAGTTACCCAAATATTTCAACTCCCTACGTTTTACTAGAACTGTTTTAAGAACCACAATAATGAAGATCATAGGCCTGAATTTTACCCTGGACTAAAATCCCCCTGCACAGACAGGCAGCCATGACCTATTGTCATGTAGAAGCCACTTTAGGGGGGAAGGAGATAAGAAACCATCGGAAATGTCAGACAGTGTTATGGACCAGAATAACAGTGTCTGTGCTTACAGCCAGTGCGAGCCGTAGAGGGCTGAACACAAACCGCACAGGGATTCCTAGGCAGAGTCCAATACTGTTTGCTAGTGAGTAAGCCATTAATGCTTCACTGGAATGAAAATATTTTTTATTACTACTTTTATAATAATTTACTTAATTTACATGAAGCCCAATGGAAAAAAGGAAAAAGAAAATACCAAAAAAAAAAAAAGCAATGAAAAAGACATGGAGCATGGAGCACTTCATTGTATACCCACAAATGTATCCATTTCTTTCATTTAGAAACTAACACATTTGGAACCACAAATAAAAACCTCTTCTCTAGCCCTGCGTCCATCTCGCATTCAAGCTGATGCTGGCCATCTTTAACGGCTGTAATTACTGCTCCTGTATCCTGTGTGTTAACTCGATCCCCTTAGGCCTGCCAGTGATACTGGCCTTCATCCAGCTCGTGTGCTTCTCATGCAGGTTCCTTTGTTATTTCCTTCCTGCACGTCCTTTCGCACAACACGCCCACCCTGAGCCTTAGCTGCAGCCTTGCTCCCCTTCATGTATTCCTAAAGACCTACCTCTACTGCCATGCCCATGAGGAATTTCCATTTGAGTAGACATAGGCAAATACGAACATCTGCTTAAAAATAACACTTGCCTCAATTACAGAAACCCCTCAGTCTGTAGGTCTGCTGCGCTGACAGGCTGTCCCTGAAATCACGCGTCATCGTTGCTGTTGTTCTCTGTCACCCCTTTGCTTATTTATTTCTCCACAGCAGCTCCAGGAGCACAGTGTCAGCTCTCGAAGACAGAATAACTTTTATCACATCCTGGTACAGCACCGGACACCAGAGCGGGGGTCTCGTTCCAAGCTGAATTTTTACAGTTTATGGTATAGGATAATATAGCGTAAGCTCTGACCACTGCATTACCAGATCAAGTAGTTCGTGGCAATGCAACACCCTTATTATGACTGTGTAGCAAAACTATTTTATATTTTCCTCCACCGCTTCCTCAGCTCACCCTAGGTAACTCCTTCAGCTGTAGCTTGCTGCCTCTGCTTACTTCTGAGCACAGCCGCCAGCCCTCGGTGCCAGTGTCCCTTCGCGGTGGTCCGGCTGCAGGCCCCAGCTCGCCAGACTCGATCGCTGACTAACGAAGCCCAAGAGGGCAGGCTGCAGGAGAAAAGGGATGCGGAACCTGCTTCGCCTGTAAAACTCCGCGCTGTTTGTTTTTGTGGGCGTTTTATGTTTTTTCTTGACACACAGGAAAACACACGTAAAATAACGAGAGGGAAAACCGAGACCAGGCGCACGATGCCAGCAGACAGGGGAAGGCACAGGGTGCTACAAGGACAATGCGTGGCAGTGGTTTGCAGCCAGTCGTGAGGTGCACAAGGGCTGGCCGGGGGACATTCGGCGAGGGAATCCCACGCTCCTGACCGCCTGTGCGCTTAGCTCGGCTTGCTCGCCCAGCGCTGAGCCTCCTCTGCGCCTCTCTTCAAATAAACCTCGCGGAGTCCGGCAGTAATTTTGAGACAAAAACTGCGAGAGTTTGGGAATCCTCCAGCAGCCTCTGAAACGCCGCCCCTCCACCCCCTTTTTTTTTCTTTCTTTCTTTTTTCCCTCTTCGGCTTCTGCGTTGAGGACAGCAGGCCTGGCGGGAGCCGGGAGCGCCCGCGGGATTTCCTCCTCGCCCGTTCAGCCGCCCTTTAAGCACACGTAGTAAACACGCGCACGCCGGCGCGGGCATCCTCACAGGAACGCAGCCCGCGCAGCCCCTCGAGTGGCACGTGCGTGCACACGCGCGCGCGCCGTACC
>VZSC01009084.1:175219-185846 GCA_013398225.1 Steatornis caripensis
CCCCCCCCCCCCCCCCCCCAAATCCTTCAAATCTGGCAATATCTAGCAGGGTCTGGCTGTTCTTTTTGCTGATGTTCTGGTTTTCAGCTATGAAATACGTAGTGGCTTTTTCTTGACCTGTGACTAGCAGGTGCCAGGGAAGAGAAGTAACTTAGGAGAAGGCTTTGGCCCGGGTCAGAACAAAACAGACATAGGTTTTTAGTTGCACAGGTTGCAATTTCCTGCATTCAGATATCATTGGTATAATTTTGCAAACCTCAAGCAGACCCTCGTCTACTTGGATGCATCCTAAAGCGTTACGTATGTTTAGCTCTGCCTGCTTTTTAGAATTTTTTTTTTCTTCCCAGACTGAGAAAGTACTGGATTCTGCATATATGCCTAGCCTGGCCAGCAGATATTGATAAAATGGTCTCCTTTGAGATATCCTAGTGAGAGCGTAAGATTAACTAGGAAAAGTCACAGAAATAGTTTGCAACTGTGTGCCATTCTGTGTGTGTGTCTTTATACGAGAAAATGTCTTACAGTTAAATTAGTCTATGGGTCTGTCGTGGTTTGAGCCCAGCCGGCAACAAAGAACCACGCAGCCGCTCGCTCACTGCACCCCCCACCCCCACCCCCCACCGGGACGGGGAGGAGAATCAGCAGAGAAAGGGGCAGCCCTCGTGGGTTGAGATAAGGGCAGTTTAATGCAACAGCACACACAGAGAGAGAACAGTAACAATAACAAACTATAACGCTAACAAGAGAAAAATACAAACGAGTGATACACAGCACAAGCGCTCACCACCCGGAACGGGAACCGGAGCCGCCCCGCGCCCTTCCCGGCCGCTTCCCGCGCCTCGCCCGGCCCGCCCCCCGGCAATGGACTGGGCGTGACGGCAGTGGTATGGAATACCTGCCTGGCTGCTTTGGGTCGGCTACCCCCCTCCCAGCGTTCTGGGGAAAATTAACTCTATCATAGCCGAACCCAGGACAGGGTCAGGTGATGGAAGTATTTACACTGCTTTTATGGGAGTGATTGCCATCTCTTCCCTTGTTGAATTAATGAAGACTTACACCTTGGAAGAAGGATATGATATTTAACTGGACTTGCTCCAGAGAGAGTTAAAAAGTTGGTGTGCTGCTAGTGAACTTGGTAACCTGGATTGCTACTTTTGTGAATGGATGTATGGCTTGCGCGCATAGGAGACAGTATCCCAAATGTCTCTCTTGTGACCTTAGCTGTTAATCACCTTTGCGTTGAAAAAAGACAGCTGATGATCACTTAGTTTTCTGGATTGAGCTGGTACTAAAGGTGCACAGATCCTTCAATGGATAGGAAGAAGAAACAGCAGTATCGGTCTTCTGCATTTTGCTTTTATCTTTCTAGAGAACTGTGTGATCATTACTATGGAGAAATGTTGAGAGTGGTTTCTATTGCATGTTTTTGTTCAGTTGGTGTGGAAGGTATAAATCTTCATTTCTTCTAGTCAGGTTGAGTTCATTTAGAAGAATTCTTATTAATGAAGTCTGTACTGCAAAACTGTGGTCCCTGTGTGGATAGAGGAATCACAGCTCACTTAGCCCTTTATCTGGTAGTCCAGATCGCATATAAAAACTTAATCACCGTTTCTCTGCGGCATCTTCATTTTCAGTGCAGATCCTCTCCTTGAATTGCAGCCTCAGAAAAAAGAAAATGTATTGGGTTTTGGCTGTGGTGACAGTCTCAGTTGATTTATTCAGGGGTTGGTTTGGGGGTATGTGTGTTTTTATTAAAGGTAGATAAATGATGCTCTCCAAGTTTTGTGCAGATCCCTGTGTGTTAGTTTCTAACAGCTTTCCTGTGGTGAACTAAAAGACTTGTTGCATGTAAATGCATTTTCAGATCTAGGGAAATCAAAAGTATATATTTGCAGTAATTATTTGCTATACAAACACATATATGTTTATTTTGTAAATGCTTCTTGTATTTTAAAACACATGAAGTGAAAGCAGTATTTACATGAATAGCTGTGAATTAGTGTGGACTACTACTAAAAAAAAGTGAACTTTATTGCTGTGGATATCTTTTTTTAATAATGATCTTTGTGACACTTCAGTTTTCAAAACTAAAGCAACTGAATCAATCCGTCTAGAATTACATGCTCTGATTTATATATCTTTGATTTACTTACCCTCAGTTAAATACACAGTGCCCTGTAATCTTCACTAATCTCATCCTACTTTCATTTCAAATTTATCCTTGAAAAGACACTGCTCGCTTTAGAACCACCTCCCCTCCGCACAGTAGAACAACTGACGATGAATATTGTGAAAACAAAGGTATAATTGCAGCTCTCAGATATTTGATATGTTAAAAACATCTATTGAATTGATCTGAAATTATGTGGAAAGATATACAGGTAGTTCTTCAGGTAAATTTGAATCATCAGATGATTGATACGGTGAGTAGTTTTCCATGATTCGGGTGCTGAGCAATGCAGTGATTATTTCAAGGCTTTTGAAAACTGGAAAACAGATTTTGAAATTCACAGGTAGAAATGGCAGAGGGAATTACATCGCTGTCTTAACTGTTACATTATATGGTTTTAAGAAGTTGGCTGAATTCCACTGTAGTTTAGTGTCAGAACATTCGCTGTGTATTTTCATGTAATTTTCAGGTTCTTTTTTTTTTATAGAATTGTTTTCTTTACAGAACACACTCTTAGTACAACAAAATATGAGACATTTTCCAGCTGTGTAAAATTATGTTAGCCTTTTTGTGGGCTTAGTTTTTCAATTATTTTTTTTCTATTCCGTTAATAAAGCCTGATATCTAAAAGAATAACCTCTAAGTTTAGGAGCATTTAAACACTCATGAAGACCTTCATGAGTAATTTGAAATTTTAACCAAAACTTGAATCGCGAAGGTGTTGCTTTGGTTCATCTGAAAGATCTGTGGAAGCATTTCTTCAAAGTGTTAGAGGTAGTAGTTATCAGAGTAAGGTGTCAGTTTCATTAAGAGCTATAAAACTATACACCTAAAAATTGTGAAATTGTAGACCTATGGTATTTGTTAGGTGAGGTACCTCTCTTCCTTAAAAGTAACTGGTAATTGAAATGATAATTGTTTTCCTGGTAGTATTGCTTAATTTCGTAAACCATTACATGGAATCCCTCAGTTACTAAAACGCCAACTTGTCATTTAAATTAAAAAGTAGGTGCTTCTGTGTGCATGAATTACAAATAAATTTCTGGCTGTCTTTTTTTCTTTCTGCAGAAGTTGAAAAAAAGATAATACTTCTGTTAATTTTAAATCATGTAAAGGAATTCCTATTTAAAGGTGACTGAAATGATGGACGAATCTCTTTTCCTTCCATCTGTCATGCTGTCACCATGTCTCGGGCTTTAGAAACTAAAGAATATTGTCTTAAAAGCTTTGGCAGAGTACATTTTGCTTACCCGAGTGGTCTTTGGTTCAACTGTTAATTAGCACATCTCTTAACAACTGAAATATAATTTTAAGAAAAGTTGGCTCTTTATGTTCAGGAATGTCTTTTGACGAAGTGTGGGTGTTAGAAGCATATAACCCAAGTCAGTCTGAGCCTTGTATTCAACTGAAAATCACTTTGCCTCATCTAAGGTGCCCTCTGGAAGCTGGTTGCAATTTATCTGTTCTCACTTACTCTAATGCTATTGTGACTGGGATTATGCATCTTCAGTGTTATCAAGGAAGATTCACAGGCTAAAATTGTGTGTGTCCACTTACTGGTCTATGCCTTTCATTGTTAAAAGGCAAAATAACAATAGAAAAAATTACTGTGTGAGGAGTACATCACTTGGAGATGTGGTTTGTTTTGCTCTTAGTGCAGCTCATTCCGAGCAAAGGCCATGCGATAAGGAATGGTGAAATGGTGTTCTTTGAAGAACTGATGAGAAGTAAGGTATATAAACTTTACTGTTTATTTCCCTCTTACATCTTTCATTCTTGTTTGGGCTTGATATGGTAAGTAGTTCTATAGATCATGTCTAGCTCTGTACTGCTAGTATTGCTTTCCCATTTGGGCCATGCTTTGGCCTTGCAAAAGCTAGGGAAAAATTAGTGACTTGCTCTTTCTTGTGACTTTCCGTCTTTAGAAAGAGACAGGGAGTGGAGGGGGGTGAGGGGAAAGAAGGCGGCTATTCTGTCTGATAGATAATTGAATAGCTTCTGGTTTTTTGTTTTTGTTTTTTTTAATCTTGAAATTTCACCTGGAAAAAGGTAAAAGTATTTAGAAAGAATCTAGATAGCGTCAGGAGTTACTTGGTGAGAGGTGGGCCATCTACGAGAAATAAAACTGACCTGAGTACAGCACGGTGCAACTGCACAAACCCAGCCCTACAGAGCTTGAGATAGGATTAAGTCACTCTGCAGATTTTGCAGGTGAAATGCTTCGTTTGGCTTCAGAACTGTATTTGACAGTATCCTATCGGCTATGCATCTGACGGGGGGCTCCTTCCGAAATGAAGTGTGTATCCACAAAGTTGTCTCAAGATGCAGATGCTTCTGACTGTAGCTCTAGGCTGACATGTACTTGCTAAAAATGCTCTTTTTCAGAAAAAACCCCAGCCCCCCAATTTGTGAGGTCAGATGGCGAAAACTGCACTTTTTCAGGATGGAGAGAAATTGCTGGAATTGTAGATGACTGTATTGAGGCTGATACAGTTTCTTCAAAATTAATTGTTAGCTCAGTTTTAGCAGAGCGAGGAGTGGTTGTTAGGACATGGTTGATCCTGTAGCAGGTCTGGTGGTGTTACTGGGTTACCGTACGTAACCTTTGGTGACACAGGAGGGATAGGGGCCCAGCCTGAAAGTTCCCTGTTTGCTGTTTGATATCGGTTTGGTAGTTCCACCATCTAGCCCCCTTCCCCACTTCCCGTGTCTTTTTGGCATAGGCGTATCTGGCTGTAGAGGACTTTTAAAATTATATTTTCTAGTTTTAAACCAGGTCTTGGATTAAATACAGTAAGCTACCACCCCCTGCCCACCACAACCCCCAGTGTTGTGATTATGGTATTATGTGTATATATACCTATCTTAAATGTCATACTAATGCCTGACATGAAGGCTCCTTGTCTTGTGAACAATGAGATACGCAGTAGCCTTCAGCAGTGCACATCAGAACAACGTGCATACTTCTAGCTTAGCCCTTAAAGTGTGAACTGAAGTGCAGCACAATGTAAATGTCAATTCAGGAATCTTAGGTAAGTTTAGTATGATCCCTTAAGGATTCTTTCCTCATGTCCTAAATTGCAAGGTTTCTGGGGCAGGAACTATCCTTGCATTATTTATTTTATGGCATTTATTACAATGCAGCCTTTATTTTTATTTTTTTCAACCTGATTGGTGCCCGTTCGCTGATACCTCAGATGAGAGAATACACTGCAACACTGTTTTTCATGAAAATATAGACACACCACTGTTTTATGCAAGTTAAAAAGAAATGGCATCCATGTTGTTCAGTTCAACATGCTGAAGTGTCTAAAGGTATAAAGCAGCTTTCAGACAATTTTATATCTTTTTATATTCCAATTGTTGTGACCTTTTTGGTGTGGTAAGAGGACTTCACAGAAGCCTGCAGCATATGTGTTAGCTACAGGGATTCTGGTAAATTACTTCTTGACCTTGACTTGCAAATCAAAATGGAGCAAATTAGGATCATGGACGTAGATACCAGGATAAACTCCCACGAGTGCAGCTTAACGTATGGAGCAAGGCATTGCTCATGCTGCTTAGATTGATGTGTCATGTAGTATTAGAGGCTATTGTCTTTAATAACCTTTGTTATGGAACAGATCCAGTTTTGATTTATAGCCCAGCAGTAGCAAATTTCCATTCTTTTCAGTTTTAGAAGTATAGTCCGATACAGGATATTTATCAAGCAGTCTTTTTGAGTATAATCTTTGACACGAGTCTTCCAGCAAAAATGTAAATGTGCTTCTTAGTGTTATTCCTAGGTATGAGGATTCCCTGTGTAAACCTCTAAGTCAGAGCATAACTCAGGAGTTCCATTTTTTTTTTTTTTTGGCAACTGTGTGGAGATAGTCTGAATCAGCGAAGCTTGCTTAAAGGGACACTCTCAAGTCAAAACCATATGTACATATAAAAAAATATTTTTTTCAATGAACTGAAGTAGCTGCAGACGTCAGACCTACCACTGAACATCCCTGTCAGTTTTAAAACTAATTTCTTTTAGTGCTGTGAAAGGCAGCAAAGAACAAACCCTGAGCAAACTTGACTGCACAGCTGGGTGAGGAAAGAAATAGACGAGACTGGGCAGAAATCGCAATCTATTATACAAAGCATAGATCTAGAAAGATGTTTCAGCTATGCTAAAAATTATTTGACGCTTTGCAGTCTTACAACACTCAGTGATCTAATAGTGGTCCTGGAATATTTTTATTTTTTTAAGCATTGTACAAACTTGTTAAAAATGCACTTTTCCCAAAAGAGTTTGTAACACCAGTACAGGAGGAGCCTAGAGCTGAGCACAATTTTTAGCATAAAGGCAACAGAATGTAAGTGTGAAACAATTCTAATTACACGTGGTAAAGATCAACGAAAAATTCAAGCTGCATGTTTTAATAGTTTTTGATCAAGTGGGGCTTGAAAATTACTGACTTCCCTTTAAAGTGTGAATTTTGACATTGGACAACCTAGCACAGACTGGTAATGGCTACCATCATAAGAGATTTGCTTCAGTGAAGCCTGCAGCATCAGGCCCAGGATGTTTGCACGACGAGGCTCTGTAAACCTCTGTTGCAGGTGTGTAATTCTTTGATCAGTTTACTGGACAAATGAAAAATTAAACAGATACCTCCCATGTTTTCTTAGCGGACAGGAAATCTCGCTAGTCGTATCAGATTTTGCCCCAAGAAATTGCATCATTTTTAAAGAAGAGGCATTGTACTTGCAGCTTAATGTTTAAACTCAGTGTCAAAATGTTACGGCAGAATAATGCAAACCGATAATGCAAATGGTTTTCTTGGGTGGATTTCAACTCCTGTGCTAGTTTCTGGTAGCATATATTTACTTTCTTGCATTGAATTACTGTTCTATTTCCATAACAATAATGCCACCTTTAGCTAGCTGGTTGCAGCCAGATTCAGAGATAGTAATCAAAATTGTTTTGAAATGTATCTGTTTATTACAGTGTAAATTTTTCTTTTATACTTCATGTTATTCAGTGACTAAACATGTTTACTTTGAACGGGGTATGTGTTCTAGGTGGGTAGAAGCAAAACACGAGTGTGTTTAAGCCAGTTGTAATTTAATTTCAGCTCTGTACATTTTGGTGAGCCAAGAAAAGCTGCTGGCATTTAGGCCTTGCCGTGCATTATGAAGTGCCTACCAGTCAGATTCTCGTATGGAATTAAAAGAAATTGGAAAGCAGAGTGAGAAAGAGGAAGAGATATTTGTACAAATTAAATGTCTACGGCCTGTGGTTTGCCATCCTTTGTTGCTTTTGTTGATAATGTATGGTTATGTAAACTTCTTCCCACCGCTTTCTTCTTGAACTTGCAGCAAAGCCGTTTTGTATGGTGTAACATCTGCTAGCATAAGAAAATGGTTGTAAATATACTGCTGCATCTTCACTGTGCAGCCCAGTAGGAAGGAAAGAAGGGATGGAAAGGAGTGTTCTCCAGAAGCACAGATGGCAATAGGAATTGATAACATTTTGTAAAATAAAGTATAACTTAATATAATTGCCAAAAAAGGGATTGTATGAAAAAGCTGAGTGCAGCTATTTGATGCGTTTGGAAGAGTTTGCTACCATTAAACTCTCCTGGAGGAACGTACCTAGTTTGAGCAGGTATGTGCTCTCCTATGTGTTATGGGACAAAGAGGTTTGGATAGAATGGCATGCCCATTCTGTGTCATTTTGCACTGTGCAGTGTATCTTGTATTATAAGCGATACATAATAATCTCAGGAACTATTCAAGGGGAAAAATGATACTGCTTTATTCCTTTCTCTGGCTGTTGTGGAGGATTGGGATAGTAAAAGTGTAGCTCAGAACATGCTATGTTGGAGTTGCTGGCCTACATTTCAAAACATGAATGACAAGAAACAAGCTCCCCGTTTCTGGAACACGGGGCACATCCCAAAAAGAATGTCTGAGCTGCAATAGGATTTCTGTGATCATTCTGAGCTTTCCCTGGAGACCTTAGATAATTGTGTTTTACCTTAGTGATTCACCAAGAATTGGCAAGTGTTGGCAGCTGGTGGCTTGCTGGCCTGAAAGCAGTATTCATCCTCTCCTCATCTTCTCACCTGCTGCATGTTCCCCATTGCATGCCCCGACTATACATTGGAGTCTGGGATTGCTCCTTATTTTCTGTTTTCTTTGGATATGGTGAGACACTCCTGAACTTTACTCTTAGCTAGAATACAGTTTTATATGAAAATAATTAATTTCATTGGCCCAAGCAGAATAAAAGCATTTATCCACAATTGAGCTGGATTCTTTGTAATGCTGTAAGTGAAGTCTTGGATTGTTAATGCTTTCATCATCAATGAGTAATTTCATAGACTGAAAACCTCATAAACTGCAGCATACTAATTTTTTTTGTTCCAGAGAGTTGCTATAGGTGTCTCTAAAAATAGAGTACTCCCCCCACCCCCCACCCTGCCAAAAAATCCCCCAANCTGTAAGTGAAGTCTTGGATTGTTGATGCTTTCATCAGCAATGAGTAATTTCATAGACTGAAAACCTCATAAACTGCAGCATACTAATTTTTTTTGTTCCAGAGAGTTGCTATAGGTGTCTCTAAAAATAGAGTACTCCCCCCACCCCCCACCCTGCCAAAAAATCCCCCAACCATATGACTGTCTTGAAACACAGATAAAACTACCTGCAGGAACTTTAGGATAGTATATAGTAGTTTAATCCAAGATACTCTGAAATTCTGTGACTTAAACTGCAGATTGTGTTTCTTAGGCCTATCTCATTTACATATGATGAGAGTTTGTGGTAACTTTTTTATATTGCGCAAATGCTGCTGCTGTCTATTGCTTGGATTAAATTATGTGGTTTTTATCATATAAATAGAATTCATTCACTGCAGCGAAAAGTCTGAAAGACTTTATAATTTACAAATAATTTTGGAGGGTGTGCTTAACTATTGTTGATTGATACGCTTTTCATAAAGTAGAATTTCTGGGCTCCAAATTATTTGGAGTCTCTGTGGAAATAGTCTGCCTGTTCCAGGAATTCAGCGTGCTGAGTCTTGCTCAGCAAACACCAAGAAGTGCTTTTACTTTTCAATTTAGCTATATGCACCCTGATCCTGAGTTGAGAACTCGAGATCTCAACTAATGACTGCGTGGCTGGAGTCAGATGTAGGACTAGTACTTGGTGTGTATTGTGTGTGGCACTAGCAGCAGGTTGTATACTTTTTTTGTTTACTAAGTTTCTGACTTAATTCAGAAATGCAACAGTCCTTAATAAAAACATACGTACTTTATGAAAGTGATTTCCATCATGGTGTTCCCTTGGCGGAAACAGATGAGATGTTGTTGGTTGGATTTTTTTTTTTGCTGTTTCAGAAGTTGTTGACCAAAAATTGTGTTTAACTGTGTATTTCGTGGCTTCTTTTGTCTGTGCCCGTGAATCGTACTGTCCAGTTGTTATTTACTTGGGCACAGGCAGCCATACGCCCCGTAGTCAGTGCCTTCCAGGTTAGTATCAGTGAAGAAAAGGTGCAGAGTTATCTGGAGAGGGTGCTGATCTTGTGGATTAGTATATGAAATGTTTCAGTAAGATTTGCCAGAGGCTCAAATTATGTAATGCTTTAAGCAGGAAGCCACCGAATTGTGTGTAGAGTGTGTCACCAGCAACAGACTGATGTCCCTGGCAAGGCTCCACTCCAGGAAGGAGCTGAGGTTTCTCAAAGGCTTCAAATGAGAATGAACGGTTTGACAGCATGGCCCTTGCTAGAACAGCTTGCCCCATTGAAGGCAGGAGCTGGCAGCACACAGCCGTGCTGCGTGCTGTTAGGAGGCAGGGGGCTGACAAAACATCGTTTTGGTAAGTGTGGTTTCCTGCCCACAAGTGTGTACCAGCTGGCACTATCGTATCAAAGAACTAGTGTAAGAATGATTTTTATTTTTTTCCCCCCAGTTTTTTGTTTTGTGGGGGTTTTTGTGGTTTGTTTTTGACTTTTTTTTTTCCCGGATCCTTAAAAAAAAAATTACAAAGCGAGAAATGACCTTTTTAGAAACTACATGTCCAGATTGCTGTGTAGGTAATTTAGCGCTAAAAAATGTTAAAAATTGTCTTCCTAAAAATAACTAATAAACAGATAAACTATGGTTGATGTTCCTTTTCGGCGCAATGGTCTCGTCTAAATTGGGTACTTTTATTTCACTTTTACTTAGAATCAGGGAAAAGGTCCTTACTGGAATTCAAAAGTTTCCATCTCCCAGTGGGTGACTCAAGGAGGTAGTCTTCATCCATAGCCAAGTGTATGAAGATGGGAAATGGTCACGGACGTCTAGAAGCGTGTTCCTGTCAGATCACTCTCCCTGATCATTTCAGAGAATGACAGGTGAAAAAGAAACTTGTATGTTAGATCCCTGTTGATGAAAACTTGTTTTCTGCTTAAAAAAAAAAAAAAAAAAAAAAAAA
>VZSC01009084.1:186009-214376 GCA_013398225.1 Steatornis caripensis
CTCTTGCCAGGCCCAGAGTCTTGATGAAGGCTGTCCATCCTTTTGAAGGATCATCATGATTTAGCTGGGGATTTTGAAAACTTCAGTCCTTTCCTAGTAGGTTACTAGGGCATTAAGTCACATGGAGAGACAGAGGCAACTTTTATGGTATATTGAAGGCGATAGGAAAGCTCAGGTGACTAGTCAAGAAACAAATCTTGCCTTACTGAACAGTAGTTAAGAAATCTGTGTTGTGGCCAGTGATGAACATTGGACATCACTGTCCAATATTTGAATCGGAATTTGATCAGAATTTGATGCCTCAGCACCTGCTTAGGTGTTCAGTTGCAGTTGAGATCCTCTGGTATCTGGTTAGGTGTTCAGGAAGTGAGTCACATAAAATTAATGATCCTCTGCAAAAAAGCAGATATCAGGGTACTTAAGACCAGCTTATTTACCTCTTTAAAAATTATTTTAGTTTATTTTTTTCTTTGGAACAGGACAGAAATGAAAATTGTAAGGTTTTTCTATTTTAGTGTTTACAACCAGCTGTGGCACAAAGGACAAACCTGAGGCTGCAGCTGCCATCTGTTACCCCATCAGTAGTTGGGTTACTGTGAATTACGGATTGCTTGGTGTTTCTGCCTCTGTAACTGAGACTTGACTCTGGCTTGTTAAGTGTTTCCCTCAAAGAATTTACAGTCTTGCTAAAAGGGCCATTGGAGATTTTGAACACAAACAAGTTTCTGAAGAAATACTTAACTGGCGAACAGAAAAAGACTTTTGGTATTTGCGTAACTAAAAAGAAACTGATTTTTTTTTCATTAAATTTATGAGATTGTACTCATCTGTTTACAAGGAACATGAGAAATTTCAGAGCCTGATGGCAATTTTACCCAGAAAGCTGTAAATGATTAAAACCAGTTAAGAAACAGATTCTGTTTCTGTTATGTGCATTAGGTGTGGTATGATGCTACTGATTTCAGTGGAGCCGTGCTGGATTTTACGCTGATGTAACCATGTTGAAATTTGACCACAATCTGCAAGAGAACGAAAATATCTGAGGTGTATCTTGTATTGCAGACTAATAGAGTAGCTTGTACGCTTGAAAATATTTTCATAATGTCTTTGTTTTCCCGACAGAAACACGTCTTGAATAGTGAGTTTATTTTAGCATTAAGTTGGCTTTACTTGACCTTTACTTGACCTCAGAAGTGTAAGGACACTCTGGTGTGCAGCTGTGAGGTGATGGAGACCCAGTGACCTCTTGTCATGTAATTATAAGCTACTGAGACCAGCCTGAAAGTGCATTAGCAAAATGAGATAGTTTGAGGCATTAAAAAATGAAAAACATCAAACAAGGGCACTTCTAGTCTTGTAGTAGAAGAGCGTGCTGTCAATATTTAATGAGAACAAAGTACCTAGCCATCATCCTCTCAGAGCTGCTGTTTATGTTTGGAAAAACTTCTGTTTTAACGGAAGTTTTTGGCAACTTTGGGAGAATTCGACAGAACAGGAAGCTATTCTCTTTAACTGCTCTCATTGCTGTAATTGTGATGACCGTGGTTCCCAGTCCCTCTAATATACTGCTTGGGGTGTTTTATGCACCATGAATTATCAAGGCAAATGCTAGACCTACAACATGCTCTGGCATCTCTTGGCTGAGACACTTGTTTTCTAGAACCTCTCTGTTTCTAACCTTGTTGAAGTTTTTTTTCCTTTTTTTTTCTTTCTTTCTCTTCTTCTGTACCTCATAAAACTTCAAAGGTATCAGGTCAGATTTAATCCTGAATATGTGCCTAGTGGATGTTCTCAATTTTCAGTTTCAATTTATTTTACTTTAAAGGGAAAAAGATGAGGCTTGTTGAAAGACAAAAAAATACAGCTTCTGTCCTAACATGCAGGAGCTCTTAATAGAGATATATTTGAAAGAGCAACAGTTAATTCGTATTATTTTCAAGTGTTCAGCACACTTGTTATTTTCTTCTTTTAAAACATCTTCTCTTACAATGTATCAATTTCTAATTAAATTTTTGAACACTTCTGTCCTTTCAATACAGGTTTCTGTAAATCTGCTGCTTTGCTTGTTGAGTGGCTGTTGTGCTCATGTCTATTTTAAGCTATCATACAAATGGCTTAGATTTAGAAATCCATTGGTTTTGTGCATTTTAAAAAAGAGGGGGAAAGTACCAACAGCAAAGCAGTCGTTGGTATTATTGATACAGGTGCAATGGCCACAGGATCTGTACAAGTGCTTCCTCAGAGGAAACTTGGGAAGAGGTCAGTTTTTCCTTGAAGCGCTCAGCTTTATGGTGCAAAGTATATTACAAAAGACGAAAATATTAGAATGTCGCTAGGACTCTGCTGTGACCCTATGGCTGCCCAGAGGCCTGGAGCTCAGGGAACGGTGTGAATCCCTTTTCCCACTTGTGCTGCCCAGAAGCACACAAGTGTTGAACGCGCCTGTGCTGCCAACCTCTTCCCCACACAAATAGATGGGGGAAAGACAGAAGACGTGGATGTCAGTGAATTAGTTGGTTTCATCCTTCTAAAGTGTTGGCAAAAGCAATGGGGGAAGTATATTTTAGTACTAATAACGATGGCGTAATTTACTTTTTACCCAAAGCTGGGATGAGAAAGAGACCTGATTATATACCTCAGAATAAAATAAGGTTTGTGGGTTGGGGTGGTTTTTTTTGACTCTGCTGCTGACACACTGCTCCATTCCTGGTCTCCATTGTATAGGGTTACTTTCTAGTTTTAAATGCTTGGAAGAATGGATACTATGTGTTAGTTTCACCTGCAGCTGTGATGCTTTTGCTTAGATAACAAAGACAGAAGGGAATTTCAAAATAAAATGAATTTCATACAAAAAATCATTCTGTGTGCAATATTTATGCTTGCTATATTGTACATATTCTGATCCATAAGGAGAAATTATTTTTTGGGGAAAAAGAAGGTCTTGAAGTAGTTCACTGTGTTTTTATTAGGTAATGAAATATTAGTATGCACAATTAAGGCTTGCGTTTGTTTGTTTGTTTTAAGGGAAAGGAAGACATTCTCTACAATGGAGATTTCTGCAGAGTAATTTCTGATTTTCAAAAGGTACGAGTTTTTTCTCTTAACATTTTCATTTCTTTTTTTACTGTTATTTACTTCAGGTTTAAAATGTGGTTTAATGTTTCAGTGCTGCGCTGTCCATATTACTGGAATGAGAAATGTATTCTGAAATAACAACAGTTGGGGTTCACAAGAGACGTTATTAGAAATTTAGGTCATAACTCCGCAAATTCAGAGTATACTGTGCTCTCCTGAAAGCCAGATACCCTGACACTAAGAAAGAAGTCTGTGTGTGAGGATGATCAGTGACATAAACAGGTGGGGGTATTCTAAGTCCTCAGTGGCCTCGTCTGTTTTTACTAGCCTAACGTACTGGGAAATATGGGTCAGTAATAAACTGATCTTCTGTTTCCTTCCACTCAGGCCTGACTAAACTACAGCGCTAATGTGGAGCCATTCTTAAAACAGCTGCAAAGTCAATTTAAGTGCTCTAGTCTCTATGTGATTCCAGCAGATTCTTCTCACCTAGATTTGTGGAAAACTTTTTTTTTTAGCACTCAGGGTTGGGTCACTTGCACACCAACTTAGGTTCACTTCATACATACTCCTAGTCTGAGTGTAGTTTTATATATCCCTCTAGTATCAAGGATTCTTAGCCTATTAGCTTCTGCTGTGTGAAAGCTGCTGTTCCCCCAGAAGCACCAAATTGCCACAAAATTCCACTTGCTTTAGCGTCCAGGCCTTGAGCAGGCTCAAAAAGGTTGTTGAGGCAAACGCCAGTTTCTCACTAATCCTGAGTGAGACCTCAACCTTGTCGGTCAAGCCATTCAGTTTAGCTTAAGTGAGTTTTTTGATGCCCGTCCTTACTGCATAGGAGCAGAGCACTGCACATGCAAGTAGAGTGTACAACTTCATGAACTATTCTTTCTACTGAAATTTTTGTAAGTGACCATGTTGAGATAGTGTATTTACTTTTTGATGTTGTTTCTATAAAAATGTATCTAAATTCACATCAGAATTCTCTGATATTATCTGAGATGATATCTCAGATAAAGGGTTCCAATTGCAGATAGATCTGCTCTAGAGGGATCTCTTGCAGGAAAATTTCAGTGCAGAAAAAGTCATCGACACCAAAGGGTATGGTTGCATTGGTCTTCTAGAATTTTAGTATTAGAAGTAATGATACGATGGTTGTAGGCAGTACTTACATACATGTAACCTTGGCATTAGTCACTAAAATGCCTTTCTGTTTTCCTTGTTTTTCACTTTTTCATCATTGATTTATCCCTATGCTGTACACTGCAAGAATTAGGGAATGTGTTGCACTGTGACCTGGTGTTCTATCACAATTGGTTTGTTTATTTGTAACTGATAAAAATAATTTTTCTGTGGGCACAAGTACATTTTGCTACAGTAGTTAAAAAAGAAAAAATTAAACCTACATTGGCCAGAAATAGCTTTCTTGGAAAGTGGAAACTACTGTAAATATTTTCTTAGAGTGAAAATACAGGTAGTGCTAACTTGTTATCCAGGTGTAAGCAGTAGAAGTCTTACCAGAGATTTAGAATGAAATCGTACCAGTGACAGAACTGCTACGGTAACTGACTCATTTGTTGAAGTTGATAAAGAAGTAGGGAACGAATCAGTTTACCTTCAGTAGCTGTTGCATTTGTGCCTCTTGCATGCTTTCAAATCAAAACTCTACGTAATAGAGGGGAAAGCCGCTATGTATGGAATTAGATGAAGGAAGTTAAGGATGTTGCTTTTCACTTTCCGCTTGGACCCATTTTTAACCATTTACACATAGCATGTATAAGGATATGCCGTAGGTTTTGCACAACAACTTGAAAGTCAAGGACTTAAACTTTTGGAACAAACGAAAAGCAAATTCCAGAACTTCTGAATTTACATCGAGTAAATATGAAGAGCATTTGACTCAATCGCAAAACAAAACCAAAACAAAAATAGCCCCAGGCAGTCACAATTTGTACAGTCAATTTTAGGGTCTGTGAGCAGTGTACTGTAGCTAATACTAGTAACCTTGAGGATGCCTGGAAGAGGTTTTTTGGGTAGCAAGCATGGTAAAACATCATATTATTAAAGATTAAGCTATACCATAATGTATTATTGTCTGTTTCATTACAGTGTGATTCTAGGCAGTATTTCTTCAGGAGATGGGGTCAGCCAGTGTGTCCTTACAGGTTTATTCTGTTTACATAGTGGCGGGAGGACAGGGGTGTGCAAATGGGAGATGTTGCCTTTATCATAACGCATCATTACCTATAATCATGCTCCCTTTAATGCCATCAGGAGCTACCGGAACTTTGACCCCTTTCCTACTCTGAAAGAGATTGAGCTGAAGAGAGAATTAGCCAAAGAAATGTGTTATAACAAATTATGGTTTCCAACACTGTTGCAAGGAAGGAGTGCTGGATCCCTGTCAAAGTCTATAATACGAAGCTGGGCATAATGTTCACTGGGCGTTCCAAACGGAAATAATAATTAAAACAGTGTACTGATCATCACAGTTACCTCATTGATTTTGTTCATCACCACGTTTTAGTTTATTTTTATGGAGGCGAAATAAGATCCCTGTGGTATTTTTACAGATTAGAACTGCAGAATTTCTTTGTAGATTAAAGGACAGCGTCAGGTTATTTGGTGTGTGTTTGATGAAACTACCTGTGCTCTTGTGTGGGTACTCGTGTGCTGCTGTCTCTCGGATGGGGAGCAAAGAGCAGCATTCACCCCAGCCTCATTATCAACCCCAAAGGGATTCTTAGTTATCACTGTATCTTGTGTTCGGTAAGAACCAGTTTTGTTCTGCCTGTGTTAATCCTATTTATGTGATTGTGTATTTGTAATTTAAAAAAAATGAATTATATTTACAATTTACATGGAGCCTATGAGGAAGGGCCTCAGTCTCTGATTTGGGTACAGCCCAGCTGTGTGGAAAAGAAAGTCTGCTGCTAATTCTGTTTAGGATTTAGCAGCACCCTGGAGCAGTCACTGGTTGACTCTAGTTATCCTGTAGGCAGGCAATAGTTGGATCAGATTATAGTGAAGGAACACTACTAGCTTTCTCAAACTGCTGTCTGACTCCCCTCTGCTTTGAAAAAACTGAAATGCCTTCCTGACTGAATGAAGGTGATGGGAGAAATGCAAATTAGAGCAAGCACCAAAGATAAGTTGAACTGTAAAAGAAAGTAAGGATTCCTACTACTAAACCGCTGTCCATTAACATGGTTTAAAGATGTTATTAAATAACTGGATCCTCAGCTGAGTTTATGAACACCTAATGGACTACTGGCTAGAAAATCAAAAGGTAGGCGTATTAGGAGCTAGTGTGTTAGGTATATTTATGTGTGTGTGACTTTCTTTTGTTTCTCTTTACCTGTATGTTCTGTAGCTGTGCAGTCTGTATTTAGTTTTCATATTAAAAAGTAGTTATCGTATGTATCTTTTATAGTTACATTAAGGGTAATATCAGGGTATTGGCAGGGTAGCAGTTCTTCTGGTGTAAGTAATGAAACAGACTTGAAGAGAGTCAGAAACACTCTCAGCTGCATCCTTCCAGGACATGTAAATAGTGTTTGTCCACCCTGTGGTATATTCCAGGTTGAAACCTGTTCATCAAGGGGTCTGTGTGCTCTGATGGACCCCAGCAGGGTGGGGGCAAAGGACAGAGCAGCTGAACCTCAGGGCTGATAGAGGGTAGGAGTGAAATCATGCAACTTTGTATTGTATTCAAGAAGATCATTAACACTTAATCATACCATTATTGAAGTTTTCCCTTCCTTTTGTGATTACAAAATAGAAGACACACTACTGGCTCTTCTAAAACCTAGGTTCTTAAGAGCACTGAACCTTGACAGAATATGTCTGCTGTGATCTTTATAGCTGAAGCAGCTACTGGTTTTGCTTTAGCAGTTGAGGGAGTACTTGGTAGATTTGCATGACTAACTTGTTCACATTTCTGGGGACCCCAAAATAGTGCCATATAGCGACGGACATCTTCTTGTAGCTGTGAAAGTACCGCGAGTGCAAACACAAACGCTGTTAATGTGGTGCTGCTCACACCAACATACTTGTAAGAATTACCTACTGTGTTTTCTAATGTAACACTGCTTACTTGCTTTGCTTGAAAAGACCAGACCCTGATGAACTTCTTTCTATGTAAGCTGTCTGCTACAGTCACAGAAATATTTTGTGCTTGTTTTCCGTACTCCAGTGTGGATCTACACTAACTCCATTGTCACACCTGCTCAGTGTGTCATAATTGCGGATGGATTTTAGTCCTGAAGTATTTGCTTCCTCGTCATTATATTAAGCATCGTAACTGCTCCCAAAATTGAAGTGACACCTTAAAGGGGAGAATAAAGAAGTTGCCTTCTTGTTAGTGACAAGTACAATTTGCTCAGTTTGCTATTCTGAAAATAAAGAGGTTTTTAATCTTAGCTTTAGACGGTCTCTCTGCTGGATATTTTCTTAACTGTCCCTGATAAGCACAGCAATTAAGATATTTTTTGTGGGTGTTTTCCACCTGAGATGCATTTTGCTCTGTAGCATCTATTTTGGCCATGAATCCTGCTACTGTTAACTGGTCTATTGAATCCTACAGCCTTATCTGATTCTTTATGCATGTTATCCCTGGCTTCTGGAAATTGAGTTCTTTTAGGTCTGAAAAGTTGTCTGCTGTTTGTAAGGAACATGCATAGCTTACTTAGGTGGAGTATACACTGAGTTTCCCTTCAGATGGACAATGTTTTCTTTATAAAAGTTTTCTTATTCTTAGTACATTTCTAGGTCAGGAATGCTTAAAATATCTTCTGTCATTAAAACTTGGAGTCAACAGTATAAAACAAAAATAGAGAGGCAAAAGAAAAATAAATGAAGCTTACTGCATCCAGATGAAGCATTGTCTTGCAAACATTCCTTGCTGTTTGTGATCATGTAGTCTTCATACTTTCCTTTGAAAGACTGTTCTGTATAATTACAGCAAAATCCAGCCATGGGTAGACCTTTTTAGTGAAAAAGGTGAGTATGGAAGTATATGCTGAGAAAGGTTCATGGTTCAGAGAGAAGGGAGAGCTGTGGGAGCTAAAAACAAGTGATAACAAAAGCATACAGGTAATTTATGGCAGTATTTATTGTCTCAGTTGTCAGGTTCCCTGTAGTTTCACGTACATTTAAATGACACTTCTGATAAAGAAAGTAGTCCACAGTCTCGCTCCCAATCCCTTATTTCTTGTCGCTGGATGCTTGTTCACACCAAAAGCCTGTGTAACTAACTAGTGAATCAGGTAGCTGATCTTGCTGAATAGTAGACCTGCTAAATTAAATTCTAAAATGTTCTTTTCCAGCTGACTCAGTTTTCATGTGTGCTGGCAGAGCAGAGGTTACTGGTGAAAGAATGAGTGACTGGTGGACTTCGAGAGGACTCTTGAAGTTTACCAGACTACTGACTCAAATCGTTCATTTCTCTGAGCTGAATGTACTCCATCGTTTCCACGGCAGGTCTGTCTTAAACCATGCCTGAATCTTCAGACATTCTGATGCAGAAAAAGGGAGGAAACAAATCTTAGCTCCTGTCTATTTTGGCTGTTTGTGATGTGACTTGTCTTGGGCTGAGAAAGGTTTTCTTTTGTTTGGGTATTTCTTGAAGTGACTGCCTTGTAAAACTTTCCCCTTAAGATTTATCTTCCACTCCCCAGAAAGGAAAGACTGATGTTTTTTGAAAACCTATGGGAATGCTATAAAGAAGTAAGCGATGGTGTTATTTCATTCAAAATTTGTATTTCATCAGTGCCCACAGTTAGAACCTTGTTCTTTTAAAATGTGCAAAGACCTGGTCTTGTATGCAAAGGTGGATGATGTGGGAAGAACTGGTCAGAAAACGAGGCACAAAATGACAGCTCATATTGTTAGGCCTCAATAAAACCTGAAAAAAAGTGGAGATTTTGCAAACCACTGTGTTCTGTGCAGCTAAGAGAAATTGGGTTCTTTGTGGTTTCCCCTTGCCTCCCCTTTTATTTTCTGGGTCACTTCCTTCCTTTGCAGTGAATTAAATTGGCTCCAGGAGGAAACCAGAGCAACAAGAGTCTGCTCTAAGTAACCAGCAGGAGTACGTGTCTGGAAATGGAGAGGCTAGAGTAGAAAGGATTGGAGGAAACCATTCCCTTTCTAGTTTCTCAACTTAAACTCAGATGGCCTAATTCGGGAAAAGCTGAAGGACAGTGGTGGCAGAGGCAGAGATGGTGAGTTACATCCTGATGATCCCAAGGAATTAGTTTGCAGACAGGTCAGTGGAATTTTTGCCGCTGACTTTCACTGAGGCCAAGGGTATGAAAAAGAGAGAAATGGAGAGTGAAAGAATAAGCAGAACAATCTGGAAGGTATGGGGATAGCTGCAAAATAAATGAAGCAAGATAGAAAAAGTGGGAAATGTAATAATAAAACTGTCAGACATAGGAAATTACGTATGTGGTGGGGAAGAAGGCAAGAGGTCATGTGCACAGCTGAGTTTCGACAAAATGTTTTATTCATTTCTGACTCTATTCTCCCATTGAAACTATCTGCCAAGCCCTGCTATTGATACACCAAAATTATTTGCCCAGTAGGTGTTTTCTTTTAAACTGATGTGTCTTTTAATGGCACTTGAATAGAGCGTTCATCTTTAGCTCTACTGTTTTCTGGTGAAGCCAAAAAGAAAATTACTAAATTACTGCCAGAAAATGCATTGCATTTGGAAAGGATTTTTTTTTTCCCAGTATTTCAACTTCTCTAACCCCTGAAACTATGGAAAATTTCAGAGGCATGTTTTCTCTAATTAGGTTTGTGGTCTGGTTTAGAGGAGCAATGCTTGGTTGAGTGTTTAAGTAAACAGATTCTAATCAAAGGCAAAACTGGGCATCATCCTGTGGCTTTCCCAGAACCTGCTTTTGTTCTACTGTTCATATCTTATCTGTTGTAATTTTGTTGCTCTTAAAATGAATATTGCATTAGACAACAGAGTCTGCCTCTGTGCGATAGTTATGGAGTCTGCCCTACTGGCAGCTGTTTACCTAAACAAATCCTTTTTGATCACAGCACCTGTGACAACTGGAATCTGAGAAGATGGCATGTGCTGTTCAGCATCAGAATGATTTCTTGCAGGCAATGGAAATATCTGTGGCAAATCAAATCTGCATTCAAAACTTCATTTATTATTATTGTGGTTATTATGATTTCCTCTTTCTTTGCGTACATCCTCTTAATCTTCTAAGTGTAAATTTTCCAAACTCGACAGGTTGCATAAGCCAGAAAAGTAGAAAATAACTCCCAAAAGAACTGCTGCCAGATCTTTGAAGCACATATTGAGTTACTGGATCTGAAATACAATGTGTAAGGGTTGCTTTGCCAAGTTTTGAAAGTTACAGTATGTGGAGTGATGAGACTGCTGTCTAGTTATTTTCTGTAAAACAAAGGGGAAGGACAGAGAAATATGGAATGTTTATTGCTTAACAACATACATTCCACTTCTCATTCTTTATATATTTAACTGCTGTTTCTTCTTTTCAAAATTAATAAGACTTGTTAAACATGACAATGAAAAGTAGCAAGTTCATCTACTTAGATTTCCTAACTGCACTTCTTGCTGTTTGATCTTTACCAGACTGAAAATCTGGATTGTAAACAAGATCATTATGAGATCTTTTGCAGTCTGGGTTAGCAGTTGGTAGCGCATCTCTGGAGCTGCTGTAGAAATTACAAGTGATTTTTGTGCTGATATGTAGACCGCTTTTTCAAGATCTGCAGAGTCCTTTTCTCAGGCATTTGTACATTTGGAATACTTTGACCGTTTATACTTGTTTTGCAGTGAGTGCTTTTATAAATGACGTGATGATCAGACTCTTCTCATACAAAGGAAGCAATGCTTCACTTTCCTTGTTAAATCAGGTCTAGATGGTCAAAAGTGTATATCCAACTCCTGTTTGTGAGCAAGTAGGTTCCTCGTTCTGACAAAAATTAATTCGGTCATTTTCTTCTTGCTGAGCTATATTTTAGCCTTGAGAAAGCAGCTGTGTCTTTCCTGCTTTAGAGACCTTATGTGAAAAGCCAGCTAGCCTAGCTGTTAAAATATTTGGTTTTAGAGCAGCTGGCTCTATGAATTAAGTTGCTTTCCAGCAAGATGGTCAGGCATGCCTTCCTCACGTTAGTACTTGGTTACTCTGTTCAAGTTATTGCTAAACCTTTCTCTTTGAAAACTAAATAAATTTTTAAATTTCGCCTAGTAAGGTGAGCTGTTGCACATGTTGAGCCTTACCTGTAGTTCACCAAGCCATTCAACTCCCTCCCTGAAAGGCGGATCAAATATTCTTGAATACCTGAGTTATAACGGGGGAGGTTTTTGGTTCAGATGAATTGGAACTTAAGTTTGCTGAATTTGAAGTTGGTACCCATTTTTCTTTTAAAAAAAGCCTTAAACCTGAAGGATTCATATCAAACATCGGCATGGTATTTGGCTGTGGCTGTCTTGGAACTAGAAAAGGTGAAATCTTTAATTACACATAGTGTCTTTTATCCTAGGTCTTTTATCCTATCTGCCTGAATTTTTTCTGTGCAGGCCTTTATGGCCTGCTTTTGTGTAAATGTTTTTGTTTGTAAGGATGTAGGTAAGCAACTAGCAAGGTATCCTGAAAAGCCTAAAAGATAAACTTCTGTAAGTGTTTTTAAAATTATTTCTTTTCGTTTAACTAGCCTTAATTGAGCAACTTTTTGCCTGGACTCTGTAGAATATTTTTTTTTGTTGTTTGTAAATTGTGTCTGTACACAGTCAGTGAACTGGGGAGTTTACCCTTTTAAAATGTTAAACAGTTGAGGCAGTTTCCAGGTGGATATTTTTAAGGAAATTAAAAGCTTTCCTCTCTTCTTCATTGATATATCAGCATGGAGTGTTTTCTATTGTGACATAAAATCTGGAATCAGATTTGTCATTAATTTGTCACTAATACTCTACTTTTCTGTGTTAATCTACAGGTGCTGTGAAAGTGTATTAAATATTTGTATGTTCACTTTAATGTTCATCTTAGAATCATAGAATCTTGTGAAGATTTGCAAATTGATAGGAGCATAAATGGGAATCAGACCCCAAGAACTTCCAAAATTGTTATGACCAAAGCAAAGACATTACAGCAAATGCTTTTTAGATATGAGGTAATATAGCTAAAGCAACACTGCACAGAATGGTTAATCAGTAAGAGCAGGAGCCTATTCTGTGATGCGGCCGCACACAGTTGTGTCCGGAGTATGCCTTAATGGCGTTTCTTTTACTCTCTAGTTTGATTCTGCAGCCTACCAACTCTATCTGTTCATCCAGTGGAATCCAAGGAGAGCTTTAAAAATTCATGGCTACCTGTGAAGAGACTGAATCCTCCTTATCTCCTAAGACTGCATTTGCTGGAAGGCTTCCCTGTTTCTGTATGGTTTAGTTTCACTGCTGTAAAAGATGCTTTGCAACCTAGATGCCTGAGACTGGTGTCACTAAAACGCATTCCTACTCTGCCATGTCTAATGCGCACATGTAGAGCTGGGCACACTGAGCAACTGAGGGTGTGTTGATGGGAAGGTGGTTGTCGTGTCCTCTGTTAAGTTAGCCTGTTCAGGAATTTTGTCTGGCTGTACCCTCTCTGCCCCTTCTTTTCTTGGTGGTGCACATTAGCTGCTGGACCTTGGCAGCAGGTTGTACAAGACAGCAGGTGGCAGAAGAGCAGGAAGTGATGCTGTTGAATCTACTACCTGTTGTACTTGTAACCTCAGCAGAACGTACTGGAGTCAATATTATAAAACACATGCTGTTTGACAGGTTATTGCTTAACATTATATGTGATCTTTGCTGTGCATTTTTTTTAAGACTTTTGTCCAGAATACAGGGGGTTTGGTTCTGTATCTATTTTTGCTGGCACTTGACGTGACTTGATATAACCAATATGAACTTGAGTGAAATGGTTAAATGTTAAAACAGCTTCCCACGTGTGTTGGTTTACTGCCAGGGAGAGGTGAATGTTCAGCATAAATGCTGCATTTAAACACTAATCAGACGTTTATTATTGTTTAATGAATGACCTGACAAGGATGCAATTGAACTAAAATGTAAAGGTTATATATCATGGAAATGAAAAGCTTTATTAAGATTTGAAGAATGACTTTAATTAGTCTGACTGTTGGTAGGTGTGTTCATTTTCTCAGTGTACATCCGTTATAGCGTTTTTCACCAGCTTATAATTGGCAGTTTCCCATAGGAAAGAATCATTATTGGTATTATAAAAGCACTTTGTATCTATCACATTTGGGAAATGAAAGTTTTGCAAAGGTCAGAATAAAGTGTGCCCCCAATTATGCTAATAACTCATACCACAAATGATCCACTGGAAGGTTTAATAGCTTGGTAGTCCTCTTTAGATTTTCTTAGAACGAGAAGAATTAGTATTACATTTTGACACTTTACAGAAAGGTGAAAAAAGAAATCTTAATTTCTCTCCAACTTTTGAAGTTTGTACCTGAGTTCTCTTAGTGACTTGAGGATGTTGAGATGTTGGGTAGGTTTTTTTGTTTTGTTTTGGTGGAGTTTTTTTTAAGAACTCTTTTTAAAAGCATTTTGTTCCACTTACTTCACTGTGAAGTCAGTATCTTTTGTTTTAAGGAGCTCAGGGTTGCGAAAGACACCATATTTTGATTTTTGGAAATGTCTGTACGTTTTATTTGGAATTTGATAGTATCGTCTAATAGACTTTGATCCTTTTGCTAAACGGAATGTGTTGAAGTAATTTAAAATAATAACCTGTTCAAAAATTATTACAAGTTATTAAAAACCACCCCAAACTGGAATTTTAAAGCAAACTAAATTGTAATGTCACTTTTTATGTGTCAAATAAAATTTCCCTTGTTTCCTTTGAGGGGTAATGCACATCTGTGCTTCACAGATTTTGAGTAACTAAATCACCCAGAACTTTTCCAAACATCAGAACAAATCTTCAGGATGTAATTACTTAGAAATAATTAGATACTGGGTTTTGTCACTTAGGTAGCATGTCCACCAGACAGATTTCCTTTGAACCAGAAGGTCTGTGTAGCTTGAAATGGCTCTTTCTTTTTGTAATTTTGCGATTAAAACATTAGTAAAAGGCTAGATGGTATAATTTACTCCTGAGACTGATTATCCTAATATACCCACAGTTACTGTGCATCTACTGAGTTGTTAAAGAACCCATTAAGAGGGTAGTCTGAAAGGTAACATTTGCAAATGTCTCCAAATTGAATTATAAATGTCTCTGGTAAACAAAATGTTTGCTGCACTGTGTCAGTTCCACTTAAAGGTCTGGCTGTATCAGGTATGGGTGTTTTGCAACATCCTTTGAAAAGACAGAAAAGGCAAGGAAATAAAGAGCTCAGATTTTTTTTTTTAAGTGTAGAAACATTTCTAATTATACACATTTTCATTTAAAATATTTCTTTTTTTGCAGTGACGTGTTTTCTGTAAGCTTTACTTCAACGGAGATGCAGATGGTTTATTAGTCTTTTCAGATGAGCTCTAAATGAGGAATACTGACATGGATGGAAATTGAAATAGAGGGTTGTTGGAAATTTGCGTACGCTGATTTTATGAGGTGCATTAGGAACGCTGCTGGCTTGTGCTTTATTGAAGGTATTGTTTGCTTCATGCAGCCATTAGGGTTATAGCAAGACTACCTTCATAAAATGTCTAAGAAGGTTCCTTTATAACAAATTTTCAAAAGGCAGTACTAGCAAGGCCCTTCTCGCGCATGCTTTGCTGTATTAACTGCATTCTGTTGCAGTTGACCACAGTGTAAATAAAGAACAGGGTGGGAGCAAGCTGTTGGTAGGATTAAACTTGGATCTTGATGATACCCTCCTATAAATATTTATTTGGTTTTGTGTTTCTTTATTTTTTCATTGTCAGTTGTGATACATGTCTAATACTAAGCGCAGAGACCCCTAGTCTCTGCTTGTTGTTTATACTTAAGTTCTCTTGATAGGCAAATTACTCTTCTTCAGCGTAAACACCTCAGTTCTCTGAGGGGACATTAGTAACTTCTGTCAAGCCCGTCCTGTTTTCACCTAGAAGATTGTTTGTATGCAAATACACATAATCCTGTGCGGAAGGGATAAAGGCAAATTTGTCAGACTTATCTGGTGAAATGCATACACACGTGATTCAATAAAGGATTCTGTTTTCTGTAGCCTACCTGCAAACTGTGTTGTACAGTCCAAAACAAATTTTCCAAAGCAAATCCTAAGACACCATGGAAGATAAAATTAAGTCCAAAGGAAGGTTTTCTTTAGCATATGCAGTGAAATACATGGCAGTATTTACAACTGGCTGAATGCCGTATTCTTTACTCAAGTATTGTTTCATTAAACTTTCAAAATGCTGTGGATTTTATTTCATAGCTATGTGAACAATTAAATCCTCTGAAATTTTTCTGACTTGTCCTAATTATTTTTTTTCATGTGAAGCTTGCTAATGCAGGTCTCATTGCTGCTCACTCTGCCAGCGAGTCAGGTATGTCTCTTGATGGTACTTGTGCTTTTAGACCAATGGGGACAAAGTGATCCAGTTTTTCCTTCCTTCCAGGTGCAATTATGGGTCTCAATATAATAAAAATAAAATGATTTAATATCTGCAGAGGTTCATATGGCATATTTCCCATTTATTTTAAGTTTGGAAGCTAAAATATCTTAATTGATAATCCCATAAGGTTTATTTTTTCATGAGCTCTCTTTTCTCTCTGAGGTTCTGTGTTTTCAGGGTATTATTGCTAGTTCTGTAAATTTAGCTATCAGACTATTGTAGTTTAAGGCCAAATCCTTCTCACAGTTGAAAGAAAAAATCCCGTGGTTTTATTGGAATAGAATCAGATTTAAGGGGCAGAGCCTGAATAGTCTGTAATTGTTCTAATCCCTGGACAGCTTTCCAGCCAGGATGCTTCACAGGCACTATAACATCTTGTATCAGTTGAATATCCCCAATGTGGAAAACAAGGAAGACTTGTTATTCATGAGCTTGCTATGTAGCCTGCTAAAATCTGTGGGATCCATTTTTCTAATTGTATTAATGGGCTTTAAGAGAGAAACCCTATACATTTTTGTGGTGGTGGTTTTGTGGGGGTTTTTGGTTTTGTTTGGGGTTTTTTTGACCCTTCTCTGTCATGTTTCACTTCAATTATTTAATTTTGTTGGCAAAACTGTTAATATGATGGGGTCTTTTCACAGAGTCTTGCAGCTCCTGCGGCAGATTGTGTAGCCTGCACAGCTTTTGATAGCATCAGTGTTCTGGTTATTGTTGTAGTAATACTTCATTTTGGTATCTCATATATACATGTCCCTATAAGCATGTTTGTCTCTTGTACTGATGTGCTTTTGCTCTCGTCTTATAGTCCCCGGCAAATCTATCAATTGACAGGTCCAGTGGAGACAGTATTGATCTGCAATGCAGGAATAGGTCAGTTTTGTTCAGTGACTGATTTTGGATTGCTTGTTACCACTTTCTTATGCCATTTTCGCACTGCTTAAGAATGCTTCAAAGAAATGTGCCCCTCCATCTGTCAGCAGAGCAGTTAGCACGGTGCAGTTAGCATCTCTGCTGGTACCACGATGTACTTCTGCATTCTTGGTATTTCTTGTTGCAGGAACCGTCCTGTTTGAAGTATTCTTGTTCTCGGCTTTCCAGTTTGCATCTCAGGTGCATTAAGCTTAAAAGAAAGCTAGGAAAACAGAGTATCCGAAGAGTATTTGGGTGCGATGATGTGTCAATCACAGTCATGGTGCTGACTGGCTGAACGATTAGTTAATTTTTTAGGCAGGCAAGAGCTGGTGTTTTCACTGTAATCGTTGTACTGAGCAATTTCAAAAAGTGGCAAAGCTTTATTTATCGATCAGCAAGGTAATATGAAAATGAAAAATATGGTAGAGCGTGGTCTTTGGCAGAAGAGTACTGGGTCAAGGGTTCGTGTGAATTTTAACATGCCAGATTAGTATTTCCATTTCTTAGAAAATACGAAGAAATGTATCTTAGGATCTTATTCTGAATTTAGTATGGTTGCAGCTAATCTTGCCGCTCTTTTCTCCACGTGGTTTGTACGGTAAGAAATATTTATAGACAACTTTTGTTTAACAGAACTATGGATCTGCCCTGTAACAGAAAACGCTAAATATTGAAGAAGGTGTATCAGGCCCTTTCATTAGGTGGAGGCTCGTGGAGAATGAGGTTTTGTTGCTTTCTGTGCTCCTGCAGAAGGACAAAGAGAAGTTCCTTCCCTGTGGCTTCTCTAATGAGTCCTAATACAAGAGCTAAGCATGTGAGAAGTTTCTACATGCTGTTGAACTAAGTAAACAATGTGGCCACTTCTTTCCCTAATCTGCTGTTACTGAGAACATAATCAGAGTGAAGAAGCGAATACCATATTTACTTGCCACTGGCAACAGATGAAAATCCTGATGATCTTAACATGAATGGGAACATTGCTCTTCTAGTTTGGGATGCCAGGATTTCACCAGCAGTGTCCATCTTAAGCACACTGACTGCAGAAATTAAAACTAATTAAAAGCTAATTCTAGGTTACCATTAGGCTAGTGCTACTGGAACTAGTTCCTGGCCTTGTCATGGATTTTGGGGCTTTTCATCACAAATGGATTCTTCTCTCCTGTTTTTACTGATCATATGGAATCCACTGCTGCTACATGAACGGTTGTTCAGCCCTTTCTCAGTGCAGTGCTTTCCCATAGTGTATTTCAAGTGTATGAATTTACATTCTGACTTCAGAATTATGGGAAATGTTAAAAACAGCTCCCTGGGGTTTGGTGAAGTTAAAGCATTGTTGCAGAATTGCTGAATAACAGGGTTGAGCAGCACATAGGTAAACATTTGTTGGAGTTGATGAGGTAGATATGTTGGACCACAGTAGTCACTGTTCAGAGCTAAATTAAAGGACAGCAAAACACAGAATTCCTTCAAAAGTCTGATTCTGGTTTTGTTTCTGAAGACATAAAAAACTATGTACCACACCCAGCAAAGCAGCAATGAAACAGAGTTTGTTTCCCAGTGCCAGCTAAATGGTGTAAAAGGGAAACTCGTGCATCTTACGACTTTTGATTTTTGTTTTTGTGCTGATGCTAAACATACAAATGGTTTTAATGTACAGTCTAAACAGTGACATGTGCTATTTAGTTCAAACAGTGGAGGGAAATATCACCATTTAATTTTTTTTTTCTGCTAGTGATTAATTTATCTTAAAAAGAACTCAAGCTAGAACGCATCAAACCTAAAATCGAGAGCTTTCCGATACCTGAGTAGTCTCAAGTCCAGTTTCTGTTTTGCAGGTAAAACTATGTATATTTGACTCTGACAGTAAGGGATGAAAATGAAACTCAAGTGTTCTCATTGATAGGAGGCATAAATGCTGGTCTGCAAAGACATTCTTTTTGTATATCGTATGAAGAAAGCTGTTATATGAGGAAAACATTCTATATAGAGAGAGTGTATATTCTCTTTTGTCTGTGTACAACTTCTGCAGGCTTTTGGAGGCAATAATTAAGGAGTATTTGGGGAACGAGAAGGCATAGCGCTGAATACTTAACAGCAAAAATATGTGGAAATTGTAAGTAAAAATATTTGAGAAGAATAACAGCAATGCCCTGTTGTATACAAGAGGACCTTTTCTATAGAGGTAGTCTTAAAGTATTATGTGGGGAGAAGTAAGACAGTGGCATGGGTAACGTGCTGAGTGAAAAGGTGAGGGTGACTGAGAGAGGTGCTGAGGGAGGAGTGCAGCGTGTGCTGCTTGAATCTTCCACTTCACTGGAAGTGAAGACCAGGGGATTTAGCAGGAGGCAGGAATTGTCTTATCAATGTGAGTGTCTGTTATTTGGTCACCAGGTGTGGCCTGTGTTACACTCTGTGCTTGTGATCGATGAGATCTCTTTCTCAGGTCCATGGCATCACACTTCTGCATCTGTGCTTTTGTGTGCGGATAAAGAGCCCTGGGGATTATTGTGACCCTCTTACCATCTCCTTTGCCCTTCCTGTCTCTTTGCTGGCAGATGCTTACACCACAGGGGGAATATGTCAGCTGTTTCTTCTTTCCTCAGTTTCCTCTCTTTCTTCTATAGCAGCAGCAAAGAATAGGATAGGCTCTTTTTGCCGAAGCTCCTCAAATACTGGGGGGGCTGAAGGGTATTTAGTAATCAAAGAGAAAAAGCAGAAAAGTTATTCCAAGTAATCTTTGGCTAATATGCAAGCAAAACGTACTGTGAGCTTAGCTAACAGAAGGGGCTATAGTCAGTCAGTTGCTGGCATAAAGGGAGTTTGAGTTAAGTGACTGATTTTTTCCATAGTATTTCGGTGGTTTCAAGGTATATAATCTAAAAAGCTTAATTTGGCATCACTTAAAGCATCCCCTCACAATGCAGGAGAAGACAAAAGCCTCTTGGAGGCTGGTCATAAGGTTTGTAGTACAAATTTAGTTTAGAAAGAAAAGTGAATTTGTCTGACACTATAAAATCAACTTTATGCCCTGTAAGCTGTTTCCTATTTGATATACGGAAAATTCTCAATCAGTGGAAGGTAAGGTCAACATGAACACAGCCAGCTCCCAAAATAATTTAATATTGATATGGTGTTTAGTTCTGTACTAAACAATAAACCGGAACAGTCCTTTTTTGTTTACACAAAGATTTAGAAATAATTATATTTGCCTTCGTTCTTCTAGGTTTTATTAGAAAAGACATTGAAGACAAACTGAACAGTGACAAAACTAATAATAGGTCTTTTATGGAGCACACTTTTCCTTTTATTTTCCCAAACTAGAGCATTTTTACATCCTCATGCTTTTAGGTTGACTCTCCTGTAAAAGTGGGAAACAGAAGATACAAAGATTGTTTTAGATTTTTATTTCAGCTGTATTGATTCAGCGCTGCTTGTTGCTTTCTGTGAGCTCCATGTATAGTTCTTATTCTGGTTTTGAAATTTTATTTTTTTTTTACAATTGAAGTAAACTGCTGCCTCTGCTTTCTTTTAGTCATGAAACATCTCTAGAGATGTTCTGTCCAGATTGCATATTTGCACACATTCACGCACCAAGAAAGTATGTGCTTACCTGCAATTGCAGTTCTAATGCCAGTCGTGAAAACAGACTTGGGCTTCCTGTAAATTGCAAGGCAAAATGCTGGAGCCTCAGGAGCTAGGAATGGGGCACACTTGTGCATATTACATTAACCTACAGAGTTTGGCTTATTTCCTAGTGTGCATAATGCTCACATTGCCATGTATGTTTCTGAATATTTCATACACAAGTATTTGCCTAAGTAATTCTTAAGACAAAGTACACCTGAGTGCAGGATGGCAACTGTTATCTTCAAAGCTGCTACAGTGCTTCTGGCACAATAGGAACATGTAGCTGTGTGTGCATAACTGAATGTCAGCAATTAGAACCATTATTAAAATAGGAAGCTACTGTGGCTGTTTTTTCTGCTCATTGTCTCTGTTCTTCTTCAAGCTAAATATTTCTTGCTTCCCTTTGGTGTTATATTTTTGTCTCACACAGTAGTGACATTCAACAAGTGGTAATTACCATAGGTAGCAATACAGTCTGCATTGCTGCACTCTAATCACCAAACCCTCAGGCCTTGCAGAAGTGGGAATGGCAAAATACTTGTATTCCTCGAGTGCCGTGGCGAAATGCTCCACAGGGTGATTGTTCTTCCTCAGACACTCCCCCCCCACCCCACCCCCAAATCTTTTCACTCTTAGCTGGTCTGCAATGCTGGGAAGGGGCTAAGGTTTCTGTGTGGGCTCTGAGTGGGAAATTCCGTCTCAGAGCTGAGATTGGCAAGGAACTGGGCACCAGATTTCATACAGTGCCTCTGTGCTGCGGAAAAGCCTGGAGGGACCATTCTCACAGGGTGGTTTGGGGCAGTTCTGAGCAGTGACAGGGATGATGGCAACACTGCCTCTCTGGATTTCTGCTGCTGTCTCTCCGTGGGAGAGGGAGAAGACAGTGGAAGAGCATGAGCGGGCCTGTTTGAGGATTGGTGGGCAGTGGTCATTCTCTGCTCTGCTAACAACTGCCTTACAGTTTCCCTATATTTGGATGAATTTTGCCCATAGTGGAAAGGCGTAAGCACCCGTACATCCATCCCCATCCCATGCGGCTGTTTGGAATTCCTTGCAATCGGCAGCTCAATCTCCACTCCAGTATGGTTCTGGATTTCCTTCTTCCTCCTCTAATGAAGGAGGGATTCACCTTTTCAAATATAGAGCAATAACCTTCTTCTCCCTCCTCTTGCTTCTCTCAATTATCAGGTGTGCACTATATCTAGGAATCTAATTTTAAATTAACTTGTCACCCTACATCCCATCTGTAGGGGTTTACAATTTTAAACCAATTGCCTTTGAGGTGACTTTATATACTGTTCCATTAACATATACATATCAATTCTAGGGCACCTACAGACTACAGAATAAAATCCCTTCTTGAACAAGGCCTCTTTAGGGAAAAGAATTAGTTTGCATTTGATTTGCTGTAGAATGAGAGCTGTGATATGTCAAAACCTAATATTGAGTGAGGCTGTTGAATGACTTATAATAATTGTTTTAATACAAGATGTGTTAGGGCAGTTTAGATACCAAGTATCAGATAGACTTTTTTTATCTTGGTTGTGCTACATCATCCATGGATGTTTTAGTACAACGTAGGAGAGAGTGAAACTATTCTTGCCTGAATTTGTGAATATTTGCATGACCACCCAAGGTATTGACTTCCTCTTGAAAGCATTTTTACATTAATTTATTAAAGAATTATGTAAATAGAATGATGGGAGCTTAGATTGTATTTGAGACAGTTAAATCCCTGGATTTTGCCGATGTATATCACACTGTTATTAGTGATATGATACAGAGTGAGACTCCTGTGTGACGCTGCTGTGTTTACGCCGTCTCAGCTACAGGAAGGGCAATAGTCCCACTTAGGCCAGCAGTCACCTTACGGGCCAGAGGCTGCACTCACTCGGGGCAAGAAATGGCTTTCTGTGGTCGGAAAGAGCAATATTTAGTTTTACGGTGTAATGCATAGTTTGTGCTTCATGCTTTATCCTGAGGTAAACAGCATTAGTGTCATGATACAGAAAAGTAATTTTCCTTTGGAAAAAAGATTTTTCTTTCCCTTTCATGCCCCTGCAGTTTTATTCCTGTCAGCAAAAATGAAGTGATTTGGATTCCCATAGGCTCAGACATAACTGACTGTTTTTTTTTCAAAGCAAAAGAGAGACTCCATTGCACTCCTGTGACAGAAGAACTGAGACATGAATAACTTGAATGCCAAAAATCGGTAGATCTGTGTTCCTTTCCCATTAGCCTGCAGGCATCTAACTCTGCCAGGCTCCGTTTTGAAGAAAAGGCAAGTTAGTGCTGAAGGGTCACTTGGAAATGGCAATGTGGGAGTCAGCAGCAGCAGCAAAGGCAAGGAGAAGCGCTTGTGCGGGAAAGCAGGGAAGAGATGAAAGAGTGTGGCAGAGCTGTAGTGCAGTGGCAGGGGAGGATGGCAGCAGTGTTAAATACATGGATTACTGAGGGACTAAATTTTTTAAAAGTTTGTAAATGCAAGGGCAAGATTTTGGCATTCCATTAATAAAGCAAACCAAATCCTGTAACTGCCTATTCTAAAAGCACTTCGGCAGAAGCTAAAGAAATCTTGGATTGACCGTTCAAAAATTCCGTAGGCTGTTTGTCTCTGCTTAGTTTGTGTATACTATATCCAGACTCTTACTATCGCATGTTTTATACACAGTACAACTTGTGATGCATAAGTAGAAAAATACACTTATCTTTTGGAACTTTAGATGGTCAGTTGAGAGTGACAGCAAATGAACCAATTAATTGATAGAACCAAAATGCAAGCTGTGTATTTGAGTAGCAAGAAGGTTGGGGATCGTTTATCCCAAAATAGCAATAAGGAGCTGTGTGCTTAGGATTGCAGGTAGGCCTCTAATTTGAACATAATTTTCAGGAATTTGTTATGCAAACCTTATTTTCAAAGGCAGATATGCACAAATGCCCTATCTTTGGTTCAGAAGGAGTCAAAGTACAGTGAAATGGTGGATTGTCTCGGAAGAGAGCGAAGTAGTCTCTGAAGAGAGAACGCGCCTCTGATGGAGGACGCGCAGGCAGGCAGACGTCCAACCGTGTAGTGTACCCAGAGGCAAACTCGCAGAATGAAGTCAGGGAGGCTGTTTAGCTCAGGGACAGTGGAATATTTTCCACAGCTGTGCCTTAATAGGTCCCGTATAGACCTGGTTTTATTTTGTGGAGGGGTAAAAAGACAATCAGGTGGTAGTGAAAAGGAACATAATACTGGCTGTAAAAATAAAGCTGAACTGTTTTAGGACTCTGAATCTTTTTTCTCTCTTTTCCCCTTTTATTTTAAAAAAAAATTCAGTATATAAATCCAAATATTTTTTTCAGTTAATTGCTGACTCTTACAACATGTCACGCAGCTCTGCATAGTTGCCTGTACAAGCAGATGGGTGGAGATCTGGTAAGACTTTGGACAACAGTTCAGCTCTTTGCATTGCTGTTTCCTACATGACTAGAGTGTTCTGCAGTCACTAAGGCTTTGTCTAAAAATCCTTTCTTATGCTATTTCTTTGCTTATGGCTTAAGGAAAGTAAAATCTTTCAGCATACGAATGTGCTTCAGATGAATACTGTGTGCATAGTAAAGGCTAGTCAGTGAGATAGAAGTCTTACATTCTTGATATTTACTTATTTTTAAGTAAACGCATCTGTTGGACTGACATTCACCTCTGTGCTGTGTGTATATAATAAAAAATGCCAACTCTTCCATGACACGAATGTCCATAATACTGGACCGCCTGCACTGCCTTAAAAAAATAAAAGGCTCAGAGTATATGCTGATGCAAATTTTTTTTATCCTAAATGTTACTCTATTTCAAAAACATTTTTTAACAGTGAAGCACATGCTGTACATAGGAAAAAAAAGTCTAAAAAAATTTTTTTAAAAATTTAGTTTGATTTCCTGCCCCACTGCCCGAAGTTAGACAAGTACTGTGTTGTCCTGCTGGGCTACAAATGCTTGATTCCAGAAGAGGGAGAAGAAAAAAAATGCAACAAATTTTCTATCTGTATCTGTTTGTCTATATCTTACCTATAAATATGCTTCTATCCATATGTCTGTATAGACAGTATGTATAACTATAACACGTAACCAAAATGTTTATGAAATAGAAGTATAAAACCCCTCTATACTGTATGTAAAGAGATATAAAATAGATATATTTTATAGCTGGAGTGGTTGTGTATAGTTATATGCATGCTTACATAGCGTACCCTTCTACAATACGTGAGAACCCAATCTCCAGGGTAGAGGGAAAAAAAAAAACCAAAACCAAACAAAAAAACCCAACCCCAAAACAAAATAAGTAGTTGTTCAGTTTTGGAGCACAAGTCATCTGAGGAGAATGTAATGAAAATAATTTCAATCTTTATTTTTGGTAGTTTCAAGATCAAGTTCTCTATGTGGATGCTCAGGGGCTGAGGTGAGCTCTCAGCTGTGGCTTCTTCTGAATCCAGCCCCTCTGGCACCTGGAAGCTCTGCCTGTCCTAGCCTGGATGGGGCTACTGGAAGCACTTTGTGGGCGCTGGAGGGCACCGAGCATGTTTGCTGCCGTGGAAAGTTGTTAGGCACATGAAAACTGTGCTTGAGGGAAAACTCCCAACATGGACTTTTTTCTAGAAAACATTTTGATTTTTTTTTTTCAGGAATTGTCACATGTCATTGGACAAGTGGCCTGGTGAGAACATTCTGCATGGTTTCTATTTGTAGTCTTGCTGGCTGGTTCGGCTAAGTGAGATGTGACCTGGTGAGGGTTTTCCTCAGGTTCTGGAAAACTGCAAAACCTAGAAAGCCAGTAATGTTTCAGACCAAACTGTTGAAATATTTTGATTTCTCCTCAGTAATATTTGTCTAGTTGTAAGTCACCTTCCAACTGGTAGATTTCAGCTCTCCCCTTTATGTTTATCAGAAGGCGACCACAAAATAAATAGTGGGGTTTTTCACTCTTTCCCTAGTTTGTTTACTTTGTGCATTAGACAGTGCTCTCTAAATTAGAGTTCCACTTTTTCTCTTGAACAGTCAGTCAGGCGTGTTCCCGTTTCACTTGTGCTGGAGATCCATTTAAAGGTTACTCAGTCCTAGGAGAGAAGTATGTTTTCATAAAATAGGAAAATGAAATAGCAAAATGCAAGAAGTTGTTGGGGGGAACTAGGGAGAGCACAGTAAAACCCAGTTTCTTGACTCTGTTTTGTTAACGTACTTGTTTTCAGATTGGTGATATTCTTGTTTCTGATGTTTTGCTCATGTCACTCAAAGCTTCATTAAAAAGTAGCAGCGAAAACAACATTTATTTGCTGCTGTTCCTAAATGTAAGGGAAATTACTCCTTCACTTACAGAAGTAGCAGTTCGGTTGGAAGTGGAAGACTTCAGTTGTTGGGGGGTGAGATTAATTAAATTGGCTACTAGAAACACTATGTCCTGCTGTCTTAGTGGGGTGCATTTTTTGTTTCGTATTTTCAGAGCTTGCTGCTTTAATTTCTTCCTGTTCTTTCCCCTCCTATTTATTAGGGTATAAAAATGGGAAAGTAGTTGAACTGAACCACATTTGCCTGTGGATACCTTTAGGTTTGGCTAGCAAATTGAAAGGAAAAGGCCAGGATGGAGGAGGGTCATCGAGGGTAATGCAAGAAATTTTATTTATAAAAGTAGATTTCCCTAGATGCCGGGAGGATTGCTTGGGCAGCTGTCCGAAATGCCTCCGTGCCAGGAGCCAGCAACGCTGCATATTTTGCATGGCTAAAACATGTTACACCTCTTGATCCCAACCTACATCTTACAACTTGTACCTGTGCTGCAGTTACGTGATAAGGAGCTTGAGACAGTCAGATACACTTGTATGTTCCCTAAACGCTTCCATTTCTCTGTTTCGTAAGCATAGTTTGAAGCTATGCAAAGAAGTAGGTATGGAAGGGAGAGGCATACTCCAGCGTAGGGAGGTGTTTTGAGGTGTTAGTGCCTATAAATCTGCTTACTGCAGGTGCTACCATACAGCTGTCTGTAATGAATAGCTTGTTTTGATTTTTCACTGTTCAAGTGAAACATAATTTAAGCTTAAAGGATTTTTTTTTTGTGACCTGCAATGTTTTTGCTATAAAACTAAAGATTAATCTTGTTATGTTTTTTTCTGTCCATATTAGTAGCTTAAGTTTTGGAAAGTGGGAGGGCATGGAAGTTTGCCAGTATTAATAAGGTACAGTTTTCTTATTTTAGTTTGGGAACTTAGCAAAGGCAATTCATGGAAAAATTGTGAGTATGAATAGTGGCTGTTCTGCATAATTCAGATACTACTTCATACTGCGCAGCTCAAGTAAGTGCTCAAATAATAGAAATATCTGTATATTTATGGAGGAAAATCGCTAGTTTAACCATATTTTCATTTTCCATTTTTCATACAACTTTATAGGTGTCTCAGACTTGCTTAATATATATTGGACAGAAAGATCAAGTTTAACAGTGTATGTATTTGCTTTAATTACAATTTGAGATTTGCGTAAGATTTCTTTGTACTAAGTTGCTCCTCTTAGATGTGTCAGCTTTTTTCATCCTTCTTGAGTAAAAAAAATAAATTACCTTCCTTTTTGATAGTGTGCTGATAAGTGATCATCTTTTTGATTTGTTAAATGTAGTAATGCACATGTTAAACATCTGCTGTTCGGTTAGGGTTTAAAAGAGAACACATTTCAAGTTTTGTTACAGGTATGCGCAGCTGTACACGTCCACATCTTCTAAGCTCTGAATGTATTGCAGCAGAGATACTTTATGAATGTTTATTAGGGCATTGTTCAAGTTTGCCCAGCCATATTCCCACATTTTATTTATTTGTAGGCTATAGGAAAAGAGTAAAAAAGATCTTTGTCAGTACATCTCTGTTATTAGTGGAGTTACTTTAACTCAATGAACATTTAGTTTTCAAGTCTTCTGGGAGCAGGGTTGTTCTTCCTAGATAAATATTCACAGTAGTTTGTTCTTTTTTAAAAATGGAATAAATAAATGAAAAAGGAAATATGAGTTAACCTCACTAACAGCGAAACCTAAGGTGTTTTATTCCACTCAGAAGTTTTAGAATAGGCCTTTAAACATGCTTTATTCAACTGATGATTTTGCAGGGAGACAATTTGATTTGTTGAACGTCACGCAATGTTATTTGTAGGACTGGCTTCATTAATGGCAGTGTGAATAACTGCTTTCCTGAATTTATTTCTCTGTGTTTGCTTTTGCTGAATCAGAAATTTCATGAGCTCAGTGTGTGGAAAACTGTCGTAAGTGTCTTTTTTGTGGCTTCCAGGGGCTGTGTTAAGGAGCCTTTTTGTATGGAAATAGAGGTAAGTCAACAAAGAGCATTTGCCAGAAGGAGGAGTATGTAGTAATTTTCATCTGTTCTTTTAACTGTGAGCTAAAGGAAGTAGAAAAGCTTTTAAAAGATACGTGTTAAGAGCTGTAGCAAAGGACTACTGCAGAGTATGTTTTGTAGATTCCTTTTGTTTTTTCTTGCAGGTGTGATTCAATTCCTATTCCACTTTGTCCTTTATTGTAGGCTTGACTTCCCTGCCCTTTTCCATAGGACAGGCTATTCATTTGTTTTCTTTAGAATGCCCTTGGTCATGAGAGCATATCTCAGGGATAGGGTTTGTTCATCTGAGCTCCCTGGGACATGAGTATCTGAAGTCCGTACGTCCTTGCGTGCTTTTACTCCAGCTGGGTGATTGTGTTTTGCTTTTGCTTTTTAATATAAAATGCAGTATGTGGTGGATTGTGGTTTTTACCTCTCCCTCTTTACTTCCTGAAGTGAAGGGATATCTTTTTTAAAAAAAAAAACTTAGGATACTTTTAGAATTTAAATTCCACCTTACATTGTAAAAATAAGACTAGTTTAACATGGGAGTCTAATGACAATCTGGTAAAATATAAATATATATGTATGAAATGTATGTTTGTTGCTGGAACTGTAAATGCAGTCAGCTTTCTCCATAACAGCAATAACCAATGAAGAACTGGCAAAGTCTTTGCTGAGAAGCTCATGCAACTTCCAGCAGTAGGCATTTCCAGAGGCAGAGAGTGTGTTTTCTGTGGTTCGGGTCATTCAGCTGTTCTGTTTCAGTGATTAGCTCACTTCAGTCACTGTTGAGGAAGCTGAATGAGAAC
>VZSC01009084.1:214506-239325 GCA_013398225.1 Steatornis caripensis
AAGTATCTTGTTTTGCCTTTTTGTTCCTATACACAGAAGCCAGGTGTTAGGAAAGAGCGCTACACATCTGAAGTTTTGGAGAGCATAGTAAACAAAATCAACTTGTAATGTTGCTTCGCTTAAAATAGCACCTTTTTTTCCTCAATCAGATAGATCTAAAGTACAGATTAGAATCTCTGCTGCAAATTCAGATGATCTGCTTAAATGAGTACTTTCTGTTTTTTCTACTCTATTTTGGGGAAGGTAGCAGAAGTTGTCTCTTTTCGTTCTATTCTCAACTTAGACTGTTTGGCATGTCTTGTTTTGGTGGGGTTTTTTTGGTTTGGTTTTGTTTTCTTCAGAAAAGATGCTTTTTGCGCAACGAGCTACTGACACGTTTGTGAAGGTCAGCCTTCTCCAGGTTCTGCTCATGCACTTACGTATATATGGGATGTTTTTATGTGTCTGCTTACGAGGAGGAAGCTCTGTGCAGCGCCCAGGCAAGTTTGCTTTTGGTTAATCAAACTATCCTTGGTGTCAGGACAGCAGCTGTGTGATAGGACCAGCAGAAGGCATTGTTGAAATACTTCCCTCAAATATTTCGGTAGTGTGAAAGGGAAGGTTACTTCAACTGTTTTGTGCATGTGTAATGATAGGAACGCTGAAGGAAATACTGTATGACCAGCCAGGTAGTAGCGTGAGAACAGTGTACTGTTCTCTTACTTATTTTTCATACAGATGCAAGGTCACGTGTGCTCGCAGTGGACTGCTGTCATTCTAAAGTAGGTTACTTCTTACATCTAAACTGCTTAACAGCATTTTTTTATCAAATCACATAGCTTGATGTAATGCAAAACTACAGCCTTCTTGGTTTAAAATAATAAAGAAGTATATGCATAATAAAGAATATGTTCTCTAATACATGTACTTTTTTTCCCCATAAAACCAAAAATGTTAGCCCACATCTTCAGATGCCATTAACTTCAGTAAAATGTCTAGTTTCCATCAGACGTACATTTCTTCCTTCCCTTTTTCATACTTACCAGGGAAGATATTTATTCTAAATGTGCTCTCATATAATTACTTTTTCCTGGTATTCACTGGATGACAACAGCTGCCAATGTTCTGATCGCTTATAATCATAAAATGTTCCATATGAGTTAATTTCTGTAGTTAAGTGATGATTTTGAAGTAGTTGTAAGGTCTTATGCTGTTTGCTGTTTCTGTTTTCATTTGACTTCAGAAATTGTCTTTTCATTTTGAGTACTTTTGATTGAACTGAAGAATAGTACATCAAGTCAGTGGTGAACACAGTTGTAAGTGCTTAGAAAAGCCTTGTTCCTGTGCTCTCTTGAGCCTCCTGTATTTCTCTGCCCACGTTTTCATACTGAGTTTTTAGAAAAAAGCTGTGACTGATACCAAGCATTTTGTAATGAGTAACATCTCAAGTACTTGCTGCTACACTGATTACATTTTGTAGTATATTGACCTGGTAAAATGCAGTATTTCTAATGATTTTGTAATTTATTAAATTGGGGGAATGAGGTGAATTTTGATAGAATAAGTTAATTAACACGTATTAAAAAAAACTTCACAAGACCTTTTTTATTTGATGCAGAGGAAGTTCAGAAGTTATTTCATTGGATAAAGTAAACTTACGATGCAGTGGATGTTTCCAGATGATTAAAAAATTCCATTCAGTTAAAGTAGCATAATCTAAACTGAGATCTCCACAATTTTAAAATCCAAAGCAACCCTAAAGAGACAGGGGCCGTGAGAGAGAAATGGGAGAGAAAAAATGTTTGCAGGAGAAGGCATAAAATTAGAGGTTAGGTGGGAGACGAATTAAGCAGAAAGAAAGTATTAAGCTGGTGTACAGAAGAAAGGGCACATAAATGACAATTTTTACGTGCACAGGGAAGTGTAGATATAGTATTATGAGACGTTGTCTGGCTCTACAGGTAGGATTTATCTCGCCTAGCTTTGGCTGCCTAAAGCTAGGCATCTATTTAAGCTATTGTTTTGGCTCCTTTTAAAGTCACAGGAGAGAGAATAAGGCACCTTTAGGGGAATGATTCATCTGTCTTGTTTTAGACAAATATCCTAGGATGGTATGACTTGTCCTCTGGAGGTGTCTAACATTTTGCATTTATTAGAGAGAGCTAGACAGATAACTTAGCTTGGGCATATTGCTCTTGGGCTTCTGAGGTAGGGGATAGAGATTTCAGCTGTGTTGAAGTCGTGTTCCAGCCTCTCATTTTCTCTGTAAAGCTAACTCTGCACTTAGGGTGATTTGTAGTCCTTCATTTTTAGTTACCACATGTACTGTTGTCCAAGGTTTATACAGAATCATTTTTTCCCGTGTGTTATTGTTTTAGTTCAAGTAGTTGCTTTTGCAATTGTCAAGTGTGCTAAAAAAAAAATACTCATTTTGAAGTGATGCAGTGTATAATCTGTTACTGAGTTTTGTTCAACATTATATTCTCACGTAAATTAACACTTTGTGGTTTGTATAATTAACAAAGGGAAATAGTAGGCATTTGTTTTGAAGATTATTTTAGATATTATTTTAAGATAATTTTAGAATAGCTGAAAAAGGCTGTTTGGTTTTTTTTCTCCAAACAAGCTGAAAACTAAACTGAAGGTGTGTAATAACACAACTTTGTTTCCTAATGACAGCATCTGCAATAACATCCATTTGGTCTTTATCCTCACACATCAAAATACCATCTGAAACTATTCCCTTGCTATGGCCTGCATAAATATTGTNGCTGTTTTTTTTTCTCCAAACAAGCTGATAAAACCTTAGCTGAAAACTAAACTGAAGGTGTGTAATAACACAACTTTGTTTCCTAATGACAGCATCTGCAATAACATCCATTTGGTCTTTATCCTCACACATCAAAATACCATCTGAAACTATTCCCTTGCTATGGCCTGCATAAATATTGTAACAATAAAGGGGAAGAGATCTTTTAGTCATGTTCTTCATAATGGATTAAGAATTTGATCTCACTTTTTTGATGAGAAAGGTCGTGATTACTCACTGTTGAACAGAAAGCCATTCTAAAGGTTACAGAACAACAACCAACTTTCAGTATGACACAATAGTCTCTTTGGCCTTTCTGTAGTTTGTGTTCATGCATTGCTTATTGACCTTTGCAGATTACATTTTTTAAGCCTCAAAAATTAATACCACCTTTTTATTATATAAAACTTTCATAAATGGAAGAGAGCACAAAAGTTACCTTTCTCACACGCTTCTCTGCCACTGAAGGAAGCTTTCTTTGCATTCCATCCCGCTAGTCAGCTGTCAGTTTATTGCGGTGGGCCTGCTGAAGTCTTTATCTGAGCCTCAGGCAGCTGTAGGAACTGGGGAGAGGGGCTCAGTTCTGCTCCACTCTGAGTGCTAGACTGTGGTGAGACTACACAGCTCCTTCATTTCCATCCCATCTTCCTCAGTCTCCTGTGGCCTGCCCTGCCTTATCCCTTCTATTTAGGGTGCTGCAAGAGAACTGGGAACAGAAAAGGGAAGGCTGTTGTCTTTCAATTCATGCTTATTGTCTCTCCTCCTCCCACCTTGCACCACTGGAAGAGCCTTGATAACCTCCTTGATAACACTGTCGTACATACTAGCGGAGCAGCCGTTGGGTGTCCCCCAAAGCCATCCTTTCTCCAGGGCAAACAAGCCCTGGTCCTACAGTCTCTCCCCACAGGGCAAGCGCTCTAGACCCTGGAGGTCTTGCAGCGTCTGCTGGACTTGCTGCAGTTTGCCAAAGTCTTTCTTTTATTAGAGATCCCAAAACTGAATGCTATTCCAGATGTGGTCTAACAAGTCCCTTAACCTTTTAGCTGTGCTCAGGATGCTGCTGATGTTCTCTCCTGCCAGGGCATGTTGCTGGCTCGTGCTCTGCTTGCTCTTTGCTCCTGGTCCCCCAGATCTTTTCTGTGGAGCTGCTGAGCCCAGCCATCTAGTTGTTCACCCACCTAGTTGTCCACTTCTCTGGACTATAAGATCCCAACTGGGATACAAGGAATAGTGCAACCTGTTCATTAGCTAATAAACTTTCCTTTGTTTTCTCATACTAGCATGAAATTTGTGCAAGCTTTCTTGTCTAGCAGTGCAACCTCATTCTTGGTTATTCATCACTGCATTACAAATGGCTGAAGGAAACCCAAGGTACAGGTGATTTGCTGATTTTCATATAGCCTCTTGATTACTATGAGAATATGGTACACGTGTAATGTCCTTTCCCACAGCCTGCTGCAGAGGCAGAATCTTCTCTCGCTCTCCTGCCCAAGACGGTTCAACAGCCTTGCTTTTCAGCAAGGAGCTTAGCCTCAGTGTATTCTGATCATCGTATTCTTCTGCAAAAGCAGAGTAAAATCGATAAGAATCCTTACCAATTTTGATGATTCTCTTTGGTTTCTTAAAAGCAGTTTTAAAATTAACTATCTTTGATTCTTTTGTATCTGAGACTTGAAGTGGAAAAGGAGTTGTTTGCATATTGATAGGGTGCGGCATTTAACTATAAATTCTCTTGGAAAGGAATGTATTGCTGATGATCACAGCTAGCATTTTCAGTTGTATTTTTGTGCTGAAGGCAGCCTATGCTCATAACAAAAAAGCTGAACTGAAAGTAGTTCACTTTCTCCTGAAATGTAATACTGAATAATAAGATCAGCTTTTTTTTTCAGTCTAACATTCTAATTTGATTTTCTGAAACTTGAGAGACATATCAGAACTGGGAGAATTTATTAAATAGAGTATTCTGTACTGAGGTTTCTAGCTGCAGTGCATTTGCAGTGAATATTAGTTTTCTAATCCATGCTATATCATACTCATCTGTGTAAAGAAGTAAAGCAGTACCTGAATTGTGTGAAGGATTCACTCTGTAGTGGCTTTGGGCAGGATTCCCTCTGCTGGCCCCACATTTTGAACTATGGAGAAACAATACTTTAGATGTTCAAGCTGCATAACGAGTTGAATGAGGAAGCGAAGCAGTGCGCACTGCAGAGGTGTAGCGGAGCCCTGGATGTCTGGGTTGAATGATGATCGTGTTCTGCTGCAGTCCTGTCTCAAAGGGGACCGAGGTCCCTTCTGGTGGGGATTGCCTTGATACCTTGGACATCCATACTGGCATAATCTAGAAGGGAGTATCTAGAGATCGTCAGATGACGTAATTACAGTAGCTCGGAATAAAGTCATTGTTTTATGAAATCAGAGTAAGTAAAGGCTGTATCATTTTCATGTGAAAATATAGTCCCAAAGGTTGATTAGAGGTACTGTGGGAGCAGCCCCACCTCTTTGCCATCTATAACCAGAAGCCTTTTTTTCGGAGGGGAAAGATGGCAGCCCCAAAAGAGCTTGTTATACAACCACCTGTGCTTTCTGCACAGAACTGACTGACTGTTGTGTTGTGTTAGAACTTTTAGCCCCTTTCTTCTAGAGGCGAGAACATTTTAAGTCTTCTACTCATGTTTACAGATCTTTACCAACTCAGTTTTTCAGGCAAGGGCTTTGTCAGGAGTATTGAAAGCTCTTGAAATTTTGTCCAGTGCTTAATACAATAATATTCCTGTTAGATTTATTTATTGCAGCAGTTAGATTAGGAGACCTCACCTGTATGGGAAAGTCAAATAGGTTCCTTTGTCAGAGAGCCTGAGGTTTAATTTAAATAATTCATACAATCTTTTCTATGTTTGTATGCAGTGGCACCACAGGTTTTACATACATAGCATAGTCTGGCTTTATTAGCTAGGATTGACTGCTGAGGGTTGTAAGTTACAAGTATCTACATTATCGATGATGCTAATACATAAATAAGTGCCTTACAGCTGAGGAAGTTGAAGTCCTTTGTGAACAATAATTAATTAGACCTCGAAACAGTCTCATGAAATGGCATTATCCCCTGTTTTAGAGACCACAGAACACAAAGGCTAAGTGTATTGTTCAAGGATAGGTAGCCAGGTGTTGTCAGAGATTAAAACCCAGACCTCCTTTTTATAGTTCTATATGTATCTGTATCTATATGTATAGTTCTAATCCACTTGGTGTTTCTAGGTGTCTCTTTGAAATTTGCTGATACTTACTCTGTAAGGCAGCTTTTTGGTTGCATTTGATCTTTGTTGTATGAGATCATCTTTGAGGAAAACCAGGGCGTTCCACCAATCTGCTTGTATTAGAAGTCTCCAAAAGGGAGTAGGTAATACATTCTGCCCTTTTAGTACATACTTCTGTTTCAGAACACAGTGTTTTATACTATTACTTTGCCTGTAGATGCAAAGAACGAGATTATGGTGCCATGTTTTTGACCTTAGCGTAGCCAGTATGGAGGGGGTGGGAATGAGTGTTGCTGATACTCGTATAAAGACAGCGTTAATGGGGGAAGAAGGGAAGAGAAGGAGTTTAGGGCCATTCCAGAGCTGTTCATGTAAGGGTCATTTTAAGAAATTTTGCTACTTAAAACTACTACTCATGGTTATACAAAGAGTTTCTCCTGTTTGAAGTAGAATGATGTCGAAGACACTATCTCTATTTTGGCATGTGGTATCACACAGCAGCTGAGGCTCTTTGCTTGTGAGATTTTTCCAAGAGAAGAGGGAGCACATGTTCAGTAGGAATTACAACACTGGCGTGTGTTTCCTCTGGGGGTGATGGGGATGTCATGTTTTGTCCGGAAGGCAATCTGGAATGCTGCCCTCATTGAGTTTCTTTGCAACTCACAGTGAATGAAATCATCTGCTTTCTGTCAAAGGTTCTTAGGGGAAGGAAGAAGATTTTGAGTAACAAAGTACTGTGTAGTAAACTCATTGACAAAAACCTTGTTTGGTGCTTGCTTTAGAAGCCTTTCTAAAAACCTCGTCTCTGAAGTAGTCTGTGATAGGTTGAAGTATACTTCAGTTGTCAAGCTCTTCTAACATAACTGAGTTTGCTGACAGCTTTTAGTTTAGCGCATCTACAAAACGTAAATAATACCACTCCTGAGAGTTCCGGCTGGGTGTGGTAAGCAAATAGGGTCATTTGTGTTTGGATGGATTCTACTTGGAAATTAACGGAAATTTCACACGTTTCCTTAAGCATTTGACTTTGTTAAGAAATAACCTGAGAACTAGTGCAGCTGGTATTTTCTGTTTTAGTGTAATTTATTACATTTTCTGTTACTTTTATGAGCATTAGTTCTTTGCAGAGTGTCTCAATGAGGTGAACTGGAAAACAGCTGTGGTGACAGACTTGACAAAAAGCTTTCATGTGGCTGTATGCAGTGTTTGAGATGCCAGGCGGCAGAGTCCTCATCCAGAAGCGTGTGGAACTACAGCTGATCACAACTTGTTTTCTCTTCAGAAAAGAAGATTGGATGATAGTATCAGTATGATGATGACAGCCCAAAAACTGAATAGCTAAAGAGAACGACAGTCAGGCAAAATTTAATGTAATCAAATGCATGTTTTCCATTAAATCTCAGTTTTGAGTGGAAAACTTTAAACTAGCCCTATTAATAATTGGGGTCAAAGTAAGACAAGATTAAGTGAGGAATAAACTGTTTGAAGAGGAAGTTAATTTAGTTCAGACTTTGTGCTGGCTTTCATCAGTTTATTACAATTTCAAAGTAGTATTGTCCATATTGCTGTTTTGAGGAGTGAAAAAGGTGAGTGGCAGAGAAAAGTAAGTGCATCAGAGAGGGTGTGATAAGAAAATGCTAATGGGTCGACATGGACAGATAATGAGAGAGCAAGGGCTTCCCTGAAAGGTGTGACAGCTTGCTGGTAGGAACGAGGATGTAACCTGAATTTCTTGCTCTCCCACACAAAATTCAGGCAGGGAGAGTTTGGCAAGGCATTTCCCATGTTGCTGGAAGTGCAAGGTAAACAGCCCATGTTCACCCTTGCTTTAGTAGCGTTGGTCCCTACCCTCTCCTTTCTCTTTATTGTAATATTTAGCAGGTGAGTCTTTCCTTATGCTGAGACAGGGTGAAAAGCAGGGAACAGTCAGAGTTTTTCCATCTCAGCCCTCTGCTCTGGAATCACTTGTTTGCTCAATTGTACACTCCCATGCTCCAATGAATTATCTCCCTCTGTTTTTAGGTCACAGCTTGCTTTCCAGAGAAGGTAGGAGGCATTTCCTAGTACAGAACAGGAGTTTCCTAGTACAGAACAGGAGGTGGGGAATGAGAAACTTTACTGTTAGCTGCTTGGGGATCCCAATGGTCCTAACTGCTTGTTGCGTATCCTCATTTTAGAAACTACGTGTTGTGTCCTTCCCCCTATCTCAAAGCTGGATTCCTCCCTCCTTGTGTGCCACAAACTGATTTATGTTTTGGGAGTCTTAGCTGTACAGAATGAGTACCTATGCTGGAAACAGTGGAGCTCAGGGAGAAGCTATCAAAAGCTGTATTTGTTGTGAAGCTTGTGTATAACCTTACGGTAGGAGTCCCCTGCCGTAACTTGCTCAGGAAGTACTGTTCATGTCAGCAGCAGCTTCAGCTCCTCAGGTTGCACGTGCATCATCTGACTGCTGAAATCAGTCACATCTCCTGTCCTTTCTCTAATTTTCATTCTCCCACTGTGCTTCCATAACTTGGTGTTCTTTATCTTCCCCATCCTACTAGGAGATCCTTCTGCTCCAACTTGAGTGTATACTCTTCTCTTTGTGCTCTCTACCTCCTTCATGTTCCTACTACACACTTTCTCACATGTAGCCTGGGAGTTTATGTGCCTAATCTCAATTTTTCCTACTCCGTGGTTGCACATTCCCACAGCTCTGACCTGAGAGCATGGTTCCTGCTTCAAATTGGCACAGTGCTGGAAGCAGAGGTAAACCAACTGGCTTCACAGGGTTGCAGCTGCCAACTTTCATTTTTGCATGAGCTTGTAGCAAGAGCAGCAGCAGCTCTAGACTCCATATGTGCAGGATCTAGTAGGAGGGAAGGCGTGCTTTGTGATTCGCTATAAAATGTTGTGTATGGAAGAGTCAGGAACAGCCTCCGTTGCACATCATCAACGTATCACTTCAAGGAGGTTTACCTAACCAACTTTATCAAAGCATAGTATGGTAATCTTAAAAAATAACTTTTTTCCTAAACCTGTCTTAAATGAGCAGCAGAACTATCAGATTTCAAACTAATTTTAATCCTTTTTCTCTCTTTTTTTTTTTTTTGAGTGAGTGGGTTTGGTTTTCATGAAGGGGTAAATTTATTTGGAATGTGTTTCAAATCATGATGCAAGGACCATGGCCTGATACAGGGGATAGGCAATAGTTCACTCTGCAAAGCTGCTGGTGAATACCCAAAGACACACTAGGAGTCCATGTAGTGTCACATATGCATTTCGTGCTTTGTGAAAGTTAACTGCTTGCAGTGATTCTCCACACACGAAAACTTACCTATCTGAGACTTTCTGGCTTTTGCTTGACTGCCTTTTAAAAAACTTTACTTTTAAAAATTAATTATTATTATTATTATTTTCTTTTGTGATACTACACAATACCTAAAACCAAGTGCTATCCTTCTTGCATTCCTGCTAAGATGTCTTAACATCATAATAGTAAGCTATTCTTGTATTAGGTTTGTCAAAAGCTCTTAAAACTTAACTCTTCCTTAATAAATAATTGGTGAGATTTTGAGAAGCTATCAGTTCCTGGTTAAACGAGTTCCATGTTTTCAGAACCATTCAGTATCTAACAGCTGTCCGTACAGATAATCAAATGATTGAATGTTGTTGCAGTTACTTTAACAATTGAGTCATGTGGTTGCCAGAATTCCACAAAAGGTATTTATTTCTCACACTAGTAACAGGGAATGCCTGGAAATGAAACCAGCCTTCCCTTTTTTGTTCCATAGAATACTTTTTAAAACAGTATATGCAAAACTTTCTGCTTTTTAGCTTAAATGTTAATTGTATATGTTAAGAAAGATAAATTGAATTGTCTGTTGCCGTTTCACCTTCTAAAGCCAATGGCTTCTTTATATTTTTGCACTTTATTGCTAAAATATTTTTTTATTAAACACAATGAGCAGTTAAGTAGATTGAGTAATAAACATTTTTATATACCTGAAGAAAAATGATTTTTCCCTGCTGAAGATATGTGTGCCTTAGACAATACACAGAATGAACAATGCCTTATTATATGTTCAAAGCACGCGTAGTTTCTAAAATTTCACAGATTTCTTTTTTAGCCTCATTACACTACATCTTAAATGCATGATGTTTTTTGCAGCATGACCACTGTATCAGAAATTGTGATAACTTGCATGCGCCAGGAGTAACCTGAGGACAGGCGACCCACTGGATTGTCTACCTAACATGACCCAATTACTGTTCCTGCAATAATTATGACTGAAGAGAAACCATGAAGCTACCGTGAAGCTCGAAATCCCCTGTAAAAACAACAACAAACCCCAAAGCTCTTTACTTAATCTCAAGTCTTGTTTTACTAGTCAGCTCTTTCAGTTTTTCCCTGGACTTTTTCATGGTTCGAAAGCAGGAGGAGAGGTTCTTCTCAAGGTTTGCTGTTACAGCTGCTACTGACACCCTGTTCTGCAAAAAAAGGCGCAATTGGAAATTTTGCTGCTTTCCCTGGCACTCTCCAGAATTATTTGTGACTTCAGCCTGCACTAAAATCTGTGGCAATATGCCAATCTAGTTTAAGTAAAAACAGGAATTCAAAAGCCATTGTTTTCCAGCCTATACTCCTTTCTTTTCATTCGGTTTAATGAAGTGTTTCTTTAGCCATGGAGAGCTGGACTGAAATGTCAGTGCTATCCATGACTAGTGTCTGTATGTTATTCAGAGGGACTGACTGGTAGCAGCATGAGCTATGTATTCATGATTTCTATCGATGTGTGTGTAAAGTTTGTGAAAGATTAGATGAGTTGCTAGTTAATGTGAGGTTGTCTGGTTTTTTCCATTAGTGAAGGGTAGTATATTTAGATCTCTTTATATGGAAATAAATCCATGTTCTATTTACAGACATCTAATAAAGATTCATATTATGAAGAGAAAATTGGGTTCTGAGTAGCCAGAAAGATTTAATTAAAAAACACGATACAAAATTAACGCAGCCTATCTTCAGCTTGCTTGTGATCTGAATCGCTATAAACAAGGGATTCTGGCTGGTTGTGCTGGTGGGTTCAGGGAATTAGTGTGTTATGCGTGCTTTCCAAGTATCGACTGATTTGTTTTGGATTATGTGTCCATATTCTCTCACGAGAGTTGTTCCCATGCCTGAGGCCTATAAGACTGGATTTATTTTTTTGTTTTAAATGCAGTGCCCTTTGGGGCCAAACATGGACTCATATATTCATAGCATTGCGTTTTTTTCAAATTGGGATCATCTCTAAGCACAACAGTGAAGTGAAACATCTCAAACTAGTTTCAAGCGCAGTATACCTTGGAATACATATCGTTTTGGGGGGCCTGGCAGTGGCCCTTCTCCTCAATATCAGGGAGGTTGTGGGGTGGTGGTGTCACAACTCCAGTTTTCTTGCTATTGGTACATGAAAGTACTGGGGTGACCACATTTTTATTTGTTCTCGTTTAGGACCATGTCTCTGCTTTCCACTTCGGGGTNATATCAGGGAGGTTGTGGGATGGTGGTGTCACAACTCCAGTTTTCTTGCTATTGGTACATGAAAGTACTGGGGTGACCACATTTTTATTTGTTCTCGTTTAGGACCATGTCTCTGCTTTCCACTTCGGGGTTTTCAACAATGGGACCGGTGTGAGAAATGTGAGAAACTCAGTTTTATTAAGTACTGAGGGGGCTACTTCAAACTTTTTATTAGTAGAAGCGCCACACCTCACACTTCTTGAAGGCCTGGATTCAAGTGTTTTTTTCATTCAAGGGATTTTTTTGTTTGGTTTTTTTTTGTTTTTGGGGTGGGTGGTTTTTTTTTTTTCTGGTAGTGCTGGCTATGCCCACAGTTGCAACTTCCAAATACTGTTTGCAAGGCTGTTTTTTTTTTCTAAAAGCTTTTATTGCTTTGTTCACATTTTAAAACTGCGTGTCATTCTGTTTGACAACTGTTTAGTCCCTACATGTCACCGAGTACTGTTTGAATGGTAAGTGATGGTTCCATATGTAAGAGTTTCAAATTAATGAATAGTGTGAAGCAGCGGAACGATTTCTAGTATGAATGAAAGTATATCTTGTATTGTCAGGGAATGATTAAATAAGTAGCCTAAACTGTGAACAAACGTGAAAGGATGGAGAATAATTTTAGTGGTCTGTTCTCTGTTCAAAAATGAAACTTATCTCAGACTGATGAATAAGTAATATCTTCGATACACCAGCTTCCCTAGCATGATAAGCATGGATTACTCATGATTTGCTTTGTTTTAGGTAATGTTTAAAACTGGTTGAATATATACTGACAGCGTGAAATTGATTTTCACCTCCACCCTCACCGCCCACAGCTGAGCTGCCAGTCAGGTTCTGTGGTAAATGTCAACTTTTCAGGAGAGCGGTACACTTTCATCTTAGGTTTGCTGTCACCAGAAACTGCTCTTTTGAAAATTTGTTGGTGAGCACGAAGGTTACGTGCTGTGCATGCTGATCACCCCTCGAAAGTGGGGATTTTTGAGGTGTCTGAGTGGATTTGGTTCTCGCTATGGGTACACGGTGCGTATTCGTCAAATATCCTGTTAGACACATTGATACAAGTCTGTGTAGGAAGCTGAATATATTTCAGGTAGCAGTTAAAAGAATTGGTCATCTTTGGCCTTATTTCTGTTTTTTCATGGGATAGAGGTTTTCTCGTACAACTTTGTCATCGCATTGCCTCACCTCGCTTTTGTATTACAGCTATCGTAAATCCTTTCAAATACAATTACTGTCTTGATCTTAAACAAATGAAAGCATTTTTTTAATGTTCATGAGTATGATTTGTTGAAGCAGACAACTGGCAGCAAGAAATGGAAGTTTTGGACTTAAGTTAGAGGAAGTTGGCAAACAATATGCTCCACTGAAAAACTGAAAGCTGCAGTAGAGGTAAATATCCATAGAAAAATGTAAATGGATTGTTTGCTAGTCTTCCATTATATCAGTAAAGATTTAATCAGCTTTAGATGATATTTTATCCATTGTAGTTGTAAGCAATCAGGCAGGGCTGAAAATGAGATTTTAAACCTTTGATGCTGTAAGATATTCCAGCCTTCCAGGCACAACATTTAATTATACCAGTCAGAGTTTGCTTTAGCTTTAATGAACAGTTGTGTCTGTGTCGACCAGTTCAGCTTAAAGACAAGAAATTCACACAAATGCCCCAAACTGGACGTGTACCGCCAGTGGCAACTCTTCTGTCTCTGTGGACTCCACCTCAATCTGTGATTGAAAATCAAAGAATGAATAAGATATTTGTGAGGGACAGAAGCATATAATATGGTAGTTATGAGTTGCAACTAGGGATGAGAGTGTGGGAGAGAACAGCTCTGCTGCTGTCTGCCGAGTGCCATTTAGGACCAGAGCCTTTTGGTGACCTTTGGCAAATCACGTAAGCTGTCTGCACCTTGTCTTCTGTGCAAAGAGACTGTACCTTCTTCACAGTAGTGTTTTGAGACCTAATTAAGATTTTCCAAGCAATTCCAGAACCTCGGATGAAAGGCATGCACAGAAAGCATGATAATTAACAGGAGCTTATCAGTTGAGCTTTACGGAATTAATAAGTTCGTATAAATATAAAGCTGAATGCTTTTTTAGAAGCTTTTCGCTACGTCCAATCCCTAAAAAGCATCATTTGTAGATACAATATTTTAAGGTTAGTAAAAAGAAATGTTTATGTTCTTGTATTGGAATATTCTTTTGTGTGTGTATCAACTCGCATGCCTTACTGTGTTAGGGATCTGGAGGTTTGGGAGTGTGTGCATTGCTCTAGGATATATCCACATAAGGGAAAAAATTGATTAGACTGCGTCTGCAGATACTTTCCCATTTCCCCTATGAACATACGAGTGTTTTAAAATTATTATCTGTTTTCCAAAGACAAAAAAATGCAGTTAAAAATTGACTTGACTGCCTTTTGCTGTGCGTTTTCCTTCTCTCTTCCTTGTCTACGTTTGGCATATTCGAGTATTGCTACTATTGGAAGGAGAGATTGGACTGCTGATGACTTTTAAAGCCATTTTGCTTATTCCATTTATATAGCAAACAGAGGAGTGACAGAACCTAAATTAGAGTCAGGAGGGCTGCATGAGCTGTACTGGAAGGAAGTTATAGCTGGCTTGTATTGTACCAAAGGTACATGGTAGTTAGAGTAAAAAAAAATAAGGTGAGTAACACAAGTAGCAAGTGCAGTACCACCACCCCACAGTACACACCGAGTACTGAATGTTTGTGTAAGAGGCTGAGCTCTTGGTTATACATGTACTTACTTTAGTAACAACACAAGGCCCAGCTCGTGCTCTAGAGAAGCATAGAGTTTTATAGACTGGGGCTAATACTTGCTGACTCTGATTAAGACTATTTAATTATTTTCTGGAATTAAAACCATAAAGATATTGCTTACAAAATGGATCTGTTCTGCAGGTGTATTCAAGGAATGTGTAATGGAATTGTATTTAATGATCCGGGTGGTCTGCTGGGTGGGACTGTTTTGCATTTGACTATAAAATCTGTCACCAGCCATTCTTTCACAGTAGTTTGCTGTCTGGTAGGAAATGTATGTCCAGCAGAATCAATATTATCATTCCTTTTGACTTGTCTCTGCTTTTAATCATTACCGGAAAATAGTATATATGGTGGGGCACTGAAACCATTTGTCAGAATGCTTTTATTGTCTTGTTCAGCTGCAGTATAGCATTCATTTAGCTGTCTTATAGCATGCTATTTTTGTTCGCAGTACAGCACAATGGAATTCTTATTTCATTTCCTAGAAGAAATTTTGTTAAAATTAGAAGGCAGGTAACTCATCTTTGCCATATTTTGGCTGGGGGATGTGTGTTTTGTTGTTTGGGGTTTTTATGGATCAGCAAACAACTGCAGAGACAGCACCGGATAATTTGGTTTCTAGGTTAGGTGGTGTTACGAAGCAACAGGCAGTGATGATCTATTGTCATCTGGTGATGATGATGTTGTCATGATGCAGACACAGGTATTTATTTGGATTATGCTGTGATTTATCACAGTATTTATCGTGGAGCACTTGAAACGGAAGATCTCTCTCCAGAGTTTAGCACTTTGATTGCAGACTTCAGGCACTGCTTAGCCTAGCATTAATGCAGGAACTGTGCCTTGTTAAAGCACTATTGGCTTGCTTAAAAATCAATAGAAGGTGTGGAAGGAAGAGGGCTAGTGTGATAGAATGGGATGGCTAATGGATCATTTAACAGATCATAGAATGGCTGGCGGATCATTTCACAGGTTTGCAGTAAGGGCTAGTTGTATGCTAGGATGGCAGTTATGACGGATAAGGAAAGCCCTCTGTTTCTGAGGGTCAGCCTCAGCCGATTCAGTGACAGGCACTGGATCAACTAGTAGAGTTTCTTGGTAAGAGAAGATAACGTACTACAGCATGTGGGTTGCAGTGTGGGCGTGGGCAGAAGTATCTGTATTTGGGGAGGCAGAGTGTGGTTAATTTCCCCTCTTTTCCTTCTTTCCTTTCCTATATGCTCTGTACAAGTTATTCTGGCATAATGATTTTGTTGTGCCCTGCAGTCCAGGATGAGACAATTCAGTTCTTAGGAGAAGGAATTAGTTTCTCACAGGGAGAAGGACTGTTGGAATAGCACTGTCAGAGTTAAGTTCTTGGTGTGGTTATGCTATGTCTGTCCTGCAGCTAGCTGTGTGAGCGCACCATCAGTAGTTACGTTTGTAGTGGCTCCCATCTGCCTTGCTTGGCAGTAGCGATGCAGCGGTGCTAAGAGAGATGTCAGCATCACTGGCGAAGCGGCTGTGCCTGGGTACCCATGCCGGGGGGCTGCTGCCTGCAGCATCACGCTGATGGGCCTCCCTAATGCTGGCAAGCTGAACGCTGGCTGAGCACGTCTGCGCATGCGGCAGTCCCGCCTCCAGCAGCGGTGGTAGCTGTACTCGGTGTTAAAGGTTGACAGATTGAACGCTGATGGGTTTTCAGGCTTGTTCTTGTGCCATTTGTTTTTCACCGAGAAGTTGATATATAAAGGGATGGTTAGATTGAGAATAGCATTGGGGTAAACAAACAAACTGACCTTTACTTATTTAAGAATAAATTTCTATAATTAATGGTTCTATACAGTTGCTTTGTGCAATTCAGGCTTGTTTGGATAAGAAGACATTTTTGAAATTGAGTTTCTGGTACATTTTGATTGATATAATTCAACTGTCACCTGAATTTAAATTGTATTGATTATGATTTTGCCAGTTAATATTTAGCATTATTATTTGGTTTTTTCGCTGGCTAATATAATTGAATGAGTACAAGCTCAAGGGTGAAAGCAGTCATCTTAGTAAAAATTGATTTATCTGCCCTACAAGAGCATATGTGCTTTGTATTTTAATGGGGCAAAACTGATAGAGCTAAGATAAGCGCTAAGCTTCCAGTGTAGGTTGGGCCTTATTCAGTGGAAAGAACGATAACGTTTGAGAAATAGAAACAGCAAAGGAATAGTTAACTTTCTCAAATAAGTATTTTAACTGTTATGAAGCCTTTTTTTCTAGTACTTTTCTTGTTGTCACTTTTTGCATGCTTCAGAATATCTGAGGTATCTTAAAGGTTACAAGTCTGTTGCAAGCACTTCTGGGCTAGTATTAGTATGCTGTAATTGAAAGGTAGACGAGAAGAAAACTCTTGGTAAAATACGAAAGATTTTTACCTTGGCAGGGGTTAATGTTATTTTTAATGTTTCCTTTATGCATTCAGTCAATTAGGACCTGTAAGCACATCCTTCATGAGCAGTTCCACTGTGGGAAGTTGCACACTTGGTCGCTTTCCTTGTTACTTTTATTTTTGTTGTTTATTTGTCTGATTTATTTTTAACTGCAGAACATTTCTGGGAGCAGCAGAGAGTGGAATTAGCTTTCACTCGCACAATAACATGCAAGCAAAGCCTAAGACATTGAATAATACTACTATAAAATCATGAAAATGGGCTGGTAGTCTGATAGATTGAAGCTTTAATGAGGGGACTCTTATTGTTTTATTTTAAATGCATCAGATAGTAAGTCAATGATACCTTCCTAAATTAACAGCCCTTCTAATGAAGGGGGAGAAGTGTTGAATTGTCATCTCTTAGTGGCATAAAGTCAAAGAGCTTTTTGTGGGTAGGTGGAAGACTGTTAATTGCATGAGGAAACGGGTGATAGGAATGGGTGGCACGGAGCTGCTGGTAGGGAACAGCGGTGGATTGCAAATTGATGAAAAGCAAAGGTTCATTGACTTAGAGGCTGCCTGGATACAATACTGTTAAATTACAGTGAGCGTAGCTGGGGCACGTAGAAGACATTTTTCTTTTTAAAAATAAATGAAATAAAATATGTACCAGTTGGATTGGATTAATCAATCGTGAACCATTTTTTTTATTCAGTTTTGTTTTATAAACTGCAAACAAGATGGATACACATAGACAAATAAGGCAAACTAGCCTAATACAGAGCGATTAATATAAAGCTCCATTTTAATTCTAACTTGCAATTGGAAGATATCTTACGTGTCAGATAACAGCTCATATTTTCTGTTTAATTGGTTGTGCGCATAACCAATTCTGACTTTTGGCAGAGGAATTGTTGTCTTTGCCACAGACGTGTGCCTATTACAGTATAGAAGAGTTAGCAATTTGAAATACCAAAGGATTTAAGAGGCTTTCGTCTGTAAATTCTTATTCTTCCCTATGGAAAAAAATATGATAAAACTTTGCAGAGACTGTTTGGAATCCTGTAAAATGTAACGAAATATCATTTATCTATTTCAACTTAACCTACAGAATTACACGAGTAATGTAGTCCTCTTAAAATAAGCAGAATGGTTCAAATACCTACAGAAAAGTTCTGAAACATTGCAAGAACCTTTACATTAATGTTAAGAGGAGAAAATTTATGTGCAAATTATGAAGCTGTATTTGCAACAGAACCAGGTAAAGCAGCCCCTCTTCAAAATTCACTGTTTGTCTGGACACAAAATTCAGAGAGAATTTTTGAACTTTTTGTCTTTTATCACTCTTGGTTTTGCTTATTGTTTGTTTTTCTGGAGTTCTGCATAAAATCTTGAATCTCATTCCATACAAGAGAGAATTTTGTGTCAATGAGACCAGATACCCTAATTATACGTAGTAGGGAGTTACCTATGTGAAGAACTTCTTTTGTAAAGCGCCGTTTTTGACCGTGGTTTATTGAAGACTGTCCCATGTAATCTGTGAGTTCAGATAGGCTATATCTGTACAGCTGATGATGGCTCTAGATGTATTTCTGCAGCTGAACCTAAACATGTTGGTGATCTAAGCTACCTGCGTGAGGTCTGGTGCTGTAGTTAGCTGGCTCACTACAGGCTCAGACTTTCCAGGCAGGGAAACCCTGGATGTCTTGTAGGAATGCTGAGGTATTGCTGAGGTTCACACCTTGCTCTGTGTGCAGCATGGGCACAGTTGCAGGCCAGTTGCAGTTATTCTGGCATTTTTATAATATGGCATTTGATCAGGGATGGTGCAAGCTGAAAAGCCTAGTCACCTTTTTGGTTTTTTGAGGTACAGTGCTTGTCATACCCTATTTCCTTCCAACGACAAACTTGTTCTACCGCTAAAAAACCTACTCTAGTTCTGCAGGTAATTCCCTTTTCTTCTTTTTTAAAACACTTTAAATGCATCTTTCGTATCACCAGCCGTGTAGCTAGAAGAGTCATGCTGACTGCCTCTTCGCATGTGGGTCCATTTATTCATGATCAGATGCTTTGAGCCAAGAAGGTCTGTCTTTAAAGTGTCAAGAATTCAGTTCTCTGTGTGATTTCGTGTCACTCCTATCTCCAGTCTTCTTCGAGTCAATCGCTTTGATAACTTGAAACCAGTCAGCTACAGTACTGGTGAAAATTTATATTTAGGAATGTTTGTGGTTTTGCATGGTGAAACAACTTGTTAGCCTTCTATGCCTTTTAATTTTATTAGTTTTTTAAAATAAAATATTCCTTTGTAGAGACTGGAAAAAATGGAGCTTGAGTTAACAGCAGACAAATTTTGGAAATACGATGAACCAGGAAGTTGCTAGACAGTTTTCTGGTTAACAGTCAGACTGTATTTCACATCACAGTTTACATTACAGATAATGTTAAATAGCTTATGGTAACATTCTTTGGATTAAATCCAAGCTCTTCTTAAGTCAGTGACAGATTTCCACATTGATTTCAAAATTGTACTCATTGTCTGAGTCATAACGAAAATTCTTCGAAAACCTGTATCCTTGGAAGAAGTTGTAGCCTGCAAAAACCAGGAATGTAATTTATTACTGCTCTAGAGCCTTGTGGAGTCTAGGGGAAAGGACAGAGTGAACAAGTGTTGTAAATGATCTTACACTGGGCAGTTTTCACATGGCTAGTAAAAGCTCACAGAATGGTTCTAAAAAGCTGCTTGTAGTTCTACAGCTCAGCTGTGGTTTTACAGCTCTCATGATACAAGTTTTTTAAACAGTACCAAATACGAATTCATTGGTTTCTTTCTGTATTCTTAATGCACGGCAAATATAAGACATCCAGAGACATATTTGGATGACTTTAAAAAAGAAATCTGACGCAGCTTCATTTGTGATCCTCTTAAACCACAAAGTAACTGTATTGTAAATTATTTCACGCATTTTCTCTAAGCTCATTCCATACAGCTTTGTAATTAGGTCTGTAAGGGCCAAGTGCAGTCCGGATGAAATCACTTGCATTCCACCTGCCTGCATTGAAGCAGACTTTGGACTATATGTGATATGTGGGAGTAAGTGATAAGATCACGATGAATAGTCCCTCTGTTCAGTGATTATTATGGGGAATTCTAAGAATGCCTAAAGAAAAGCATCGTTCTTTTGGAAAGAATTTATTTGTAGCTTTTAAGAGATTTAGGTTGCAAGGAAATTATTTAATGACTATGCAGACCATTGCCTGTGTTTTTACAAGTAAAACCCAAAAATGTTACTGTCAAGTTATTTAAAGTGGAGAATTTCTCCCATCAAAATGATAGCAAATTTACTTTGAAAAGTATGTAAGTATGATATAAGGGAAAAATGCAAAGTTTTGCGTTGTCCTTTAGGTCATTTGCACTTTGTCTTTTATCACTCTTGGTTTTGCTTATTGTTTGCTTTTCTGGAGCTCTGCACAGAATCTTGACTCTTATTCCATACAAGAGCTCCCCTGAAGGCTCCTCCAGTTCTAGATCTTGCTTTTATTCAGTTTTCCCATGGAGCGGATTAACTGATGATTTTGCTCTCCTTTTTGCAAAAAATTATTTTTTATCCTTACTATTTTCCCTTGGCAGGCCTCATTGAAGTGAGTACAATTGTAGGCTTAAATACATGCAAGATTAAAAGATCAAGGCCTTTCTGTACTGGAGTGCAACTTTATACAATTTACAAGTAGTCTTTCTAGAAGTCAGAAAAGAAATTATTTTATCAGGCTTTATGTTGCCTGTTCAGTGTGTTCTCGTAACTTAAACACAGGACGCTTTGGACTGAGGTTTTTCTTTATAAGATGACAGAAGTACGTGACAGTCTACTTTCTTTTTTCAATTTTTTTTTTAAATGATGTTGGATAATCTTACATGGCAACTGCAGTAGTGTTTTTACGATATTTTCTTCTATATAAAACTTCATGGAAAACAGCAGTAAACAGCAACAGTCCATGAAGTTTTTTGTGGCGTTTTACTGGTAACCATTACAAAATGAAACAGGGTTGGCCTCAAGTTTGAGTAAGATTTAATTCATACATTGAAATTGATTTAGGTAATGAATGACAATTTGTCATTTTAATTGCGAACTTAGAATGGCAGTCTTTGCGAAAACTGTCTTATTAAATGAAATGCAAATTTCAACTGTTTCCATCATATAGTCCAGCCACTTAGATGAAGGTGTATGTTTGGCGCTCTGCAAGTTTGCGCATTTCCTTTATAAATGATACTTCTTTGTTTCTTTAGCATTAAAATCTAGTCGTGTCTCTATATAATACATCAAACTGAAAATGTCATCATAGTTTATTTTTTATTGTTGATACTGGAAATGTTCTTAAGAACAGAGCTTTTTAACTCCAGTCGTATATTAAATGTCTGTGCATGTTTTTATTCATTTCTAAACAGGATCATTTGACCATAGTGAGATCATGTATATTTGTGCATGTTCAGGAACTCTTACTTGAAGAAGCAGCTTCCAGTGTTGAAATCGTTACTATTCAAATGACGTGGAAATAGTCCAGTGTCAGTGCCCCAGCCTTGTCTCAAAAGGAATAATGATTGCATATAAATAAAGCACGATTCTCAGATGCCTCATGTTGCTGCTCCTGATCAAAATAATAGCTCCTTTGTTATTTCTGGTTGAAATGGTAATGAATATGTAATTACTACAAATTCCACTTCAAGACTGAGTATACATTACACAGTTGAAATCGGTGGCCCTGCGTGTGTATGTAAGCTAAGTGTGTGTCCCGGTGATACACTGGATGAAGCCACGGTGCACGTGACATGCAGAATTGAATTTGTTCAGGTTGAGAGAGAAGCATTAGAGAAAGGGAAAAATAAGGTGGTAATAGGCTTCATTATTAGATGGTAAAATAAAAGCTTAAAGAAGAATATCATTGCCTTAAAGGATGTAGCAGACAGTTTAAAATCTAAAATCTTGTTTTAGAGAATGTTTCCGTACCTTTGTGAGCATTTACTGAATGAACTGAAATTACTTGAGACTTTCTGTGTTACAGTTGACTTGCAGGTAACTCCACAGCACGGTATACTGGATAGCTGATCATAGAGGGCATTGTTGCGGCACACGTGTCATTTGCTCTGGGAAATCAGGTCTCATACAGACTACTAATTACAGAAGGGTCCTTTTTCACTTGTCGATACACGAGCCACAAGGAAGTCAGCATATGGCCTCACCATGAAACATTAGTTAGGTGCTACTGGGGAATAAAAATCAGGATATGATCACATTGAGGCGAGGCTTTGGCAATTAGTTCATGTTTCAGATCATCTGAGTTGAGAACAATCGAGTCCCCGTTGAACAACTGATTGCAGAGTTGCTGTCCTGTGCTGAAGAAATCTGCGTAATTTGTAAAATGCATATGCTAGCAAGAGCAAAGGCAATGTTCTGTTAAGAGTTTCTGTTCAGGCATTATAAATATTAACGTAATTTGTGGGTTTTGTTATGGGTTAAAAAAAAAAACCAAACCACCACACTTTTTGTCACTGAAATCTACAGCCAGTATCTAGAAATTAATTAATAGCATTATATAAATATGAAAATGGACCTAAACCTGAAGGTTTAAAGACACACCATTGTTGAGGTTTTTCTGGTCAAAAATATCTCAAATCTGGCCTGTGTAAATGATATGTGAGAAATTAACATAGTCACTTAATTTAATCACTTGGAGACAAACCAAAAGCGAGGCTTGAATAAAAAAATTGAAGACAGTATTCCACTGGAAAAATAAAAATACTTACTCTATCACTTTGTTTTTCATATAAGGAAGAATAGCATTTCTTTCAATGTTTTTTCTTTAAGAAACTCTTCCTTAGCAAAATAAGAAATAACTCTGAGTAATGTATATATAGAAGGCGTGATAGATTCTCTATTACCGTCACCATGAACCAAGAATGGACACTTACAACTCTCCAAAATACTTTATTATGCTCCGAACAAGTTATAATGAGAGTCACTGTATTCTTTTTTTCATTCAAATCAGCAGTGAAAGAAGCACATGTAGGAGAAAATCTATTTTATTGCGTTGTGAAGAAAAAGGAAATTAAACAGACAAATACTAAATATAAATATGCTGCTTATTTTATTGAGATTATATTATTTTGCTGTGACTTCATTATGTTGTCACAACCTTTTTATGCTGTTGGACTGCCACCTTCTAAAAAACTTGATCAATTATTTTGCAGCCGCACTGGGGCCATCTCTTTCTGTTTTCACATTTAATCCTTAAGAACACAAAGTGAAAGTTTTGGGAATCATCACTTGGTATTTCTGCATATTTTTCTTTGCAATCCTTCACAGAATTGTGCTACTCGGAGCACCCAGATCGTCAGCCAGTATAAATACGTTTTTACAATTGTTTTATTTTCACTGGTTGCAGACTAGCTGGGGTTTAGCACTTAATTTCTATTCCACGTCTATTTTTTTACCTTTGAGCACAAAATTTGGGTCCACTTGCAGAAAATCCCCACCTGTTTTGCTGCTTCACCATCTCTCTTTGCCTGGCACTGTGGAAAGGATGTCCCTTGAACCCTGATGTACTTGAAAAGCGTGGAAAAGGTCTGAGGACCTCACACCTTCTGAGTGTGGAGAAGGAAGCGCGCAGTCCTGTTTTACTCTCCCAGTGTCGGTGGATCATTTTGGCACAATGATTTCAGCGTGGCTGCTATGCAGTGGCAATTTCGTATCACTCCTGAGTCACTGGTGAAGGAATTTGTAATGTCTCTAGTAACAAACAGTGGGTTTCATCAAGCTGTTGATCACAGTTACTGCTGTGATCAAAGTATTTTCTTAGCTTTTTCTCTCTGTTCCTGCCATAGCCTCTCTTACGGACGGTTCTAGTTTACTGCCGGTGGCAACTGTGGGCTTCTGTTTGACCATTCTGCAAATCTTTGTAATTGGGGTTAGCGTATGTGGTGATACTTTCCTTAAAATGGCCTTGTCATTTTGGAGTGCTTCCTTATTTCACGCTTTGGATGTTCTAAAGAGAATGGAGAAAATAATATAAAAGATTGAGTGCAGTGCTGCGGGAAAGAGGAGTGATATGTGACTATCATTTCAAGACAGAATGAGTTCCCGTGAACTCCTAAGACTTAAGGCTACAGAACAGACTCGTTGCTGGATACTTTGAGTAGGCATATAGATTTAAAACTTGAGTCTTTGCGAAGAGGAATGTGAGGGATTTTGATGCCAAAAACACATACAAGAACATCCCTGGAATCCAAGGATCTTCTGTGGAATACAGGGGTGCACCCCCTGTAACAGTAATTTCCTGTACCCCAGTTGTAGAACCTCTGCTCTAATCTATTGGCGTTGGTGCAAGTATCCACATTGACAAATGTGAATCCAGGATTTCACATGATGGTGGACCGGTCATTGGTTGCAATACATACATACACCAGAACTTAGAGAAAGATGCCTGAGTCAAAAGAGAAGCAGCAAGTGCAAAGTCCAGCAAATAGTTCAGAGTTTTTAGTTCTCCATTTTCCATGTGTTGCTCTAGATGTGGCATATTACTGTATGCTGATCTTAAAATATCATCATTTTGGATAGTCTCTCTCTTCCCTGCATCCATTTGGACATGATTTTTACTGCTCCTGTTAGAGCCCTCTGTAGAAGTCAATGTTCCTATACTTGTAAAGCAGCTTGAAATCACAGCCTTTAAATTCTTTAAAACATTAATCCCTAGTTCTAGCATTTTGTAAAATACCAACTGCGGTTAGCATGCTGCAATTAAAGCACACATAAGGCAGTGCTGAAGAAAAAGATGAATGTGTGTGGCCTGCATGAAATAGAAATGTGAGGATGCAAGTCCATGTAGTATTGCCCTGGCTGTAAAGCTTTTTTAGCAGTTCCCTGACCCAACTCAATTTGCTTTTCTCCTCATTCAACTGTAATTCACTATTCCCTCAGCTGTGCTCATATATCTGTTTGTCAATCCAAAACCGTAACCCTCATCAGTGAACCGAGTATAGAAAGTAAGAAAAAAAAAAAAAAAAAAAAAA